>JAPZIH010001264.1:0-48035 GCA_027410445.1 Discoglossus pictus
TACCCTCGGCATGCTTTCGCGGCATGCCGAGGAAGAGCTTATATTCTCTCGTGCTCCATACAGTGCACTTCCTTGCCCTCGTGACCCGTCCCGATACCATCTGGTGGCGGGTACTACCAGCTGACACGGGCAAGAGGCCCCACGGAACTTTATTCTGATTTAGTTCCACGACCCACCGGGGACTTGAGTTGGAGAGTGCTCCATGGTGCACTGAGCACGGGACAGTACTTAGCTAAATTCACGAACTATCCCTCCACTTGTCCATTCTGTGGCAAGGGAGAGTCCGTGTATCATATTTATTTTAGTTGCGCCAGACTGCAGCCCCTCTTGTCACTCTTGAAGGGCCTCCTCCTGCAGTTCTGGCTGCATTTCTCCCCTCACATTTTTATTTTTGGGCGCCCAGTGTCCCAGGGCAATAAGGCCAGGGATCTCCTCGTCAACCTGCTCCTGGCATTAGCCAAATTGGCTATAAATAAGTCCAGGAAGCAGTGTTTGTTCCCTTGTCACCTGAGGCCATGTTCCGGGTGCTGGTGTGCTCCTGTATCCGGGCAGAGTACCACCTGGCTTTGTCCACTGGGGGAACGGATGAGTTTGTCTCCCAGTGGGCTGTAGATGGTGTGCTCAGCTCGGTATACCCCCATCCGGTTTCTTTTTCTCTCAACCTCCTAAAATGATTTTTATTTAGTTTACAGAACATGTTTCTCATAATGTTAAAATACACTGTGCCAAGTTCAACCAATCCAATCTAGTTGGGGTACCAGCAGTCTACAAGTAAAAAAACAATAATTTTATTTTCTTAAATCTAAGTTCATTTGCCTGACCACCAATCTAAGTTCATTTGCCTTACCGCTAGCCAGTGTGTGTGTCAGGCTCACAAGTATTGTGCCAAGTTCAACCAATCCAATCACAGTAGCTTGCACGCATAGTACCACTAATCGGAAAAAAAATGACAGGCAGAGGCAGGACACCCCGCAGAGGCCGTTGTGGTCGTCGTGCTGTGATTCCCTTTGGCCCTACAATAATGCCCAGTGTTCAGAGGCCAGTTACCCTGAAATTGAAAAGTTCAGAGGACGTAGTTGACTGGCTAAAACAGGACACCCAATCTTCTACAGCTTCCGCTTGGAACATTGACGCACCATCCTCATCCAGCTTAGCTTCGGGAACCTCTCAAGTTACCACTCGCCCGCCTGCCGCCACCACCAACACTAGTACCACAGCCGATTCAATTGATCAGTCAGAAGAGTTATTTACACATCAGTTTTGAAGAAATGAGTGATGCGAAACCATTATTGCCAGAGGATGTAGATAACAGGGATATGACTCAGTCAGGCAGCAGTACACACATGTACGTACGATGTGATGATGTTGATGTACCCGCTGCTGCTTCCTTTGTTGAGTTGTCAGATACAAGTGAGGCGGGTGATGATGATGACGATGAGTCCGTGGATGTCACGTGGGTGCCTGCTAGAAGAGAAGAAGAACAGCGGGAAAGTGCAGATGGGGAGAAAGAGAGGAGGAGGAGACGAGTTGGAAGCAGAGGGAGGTCATCACAACGAGCTAGTGGCACAGTCAGACAGCATGTATCAGCACCCGGGGTCAGCCAGACAGCACGCCAATCAACGCATGCTGTTGCCACCACCAGAATGCCGTCACCGCAGAGCTCAGCAGTGTGGCATTTTTTTTGTGTGTCTGCCTCTGACAAAAGCGATGCCATTTGCAACCTGTGCTAAAAGAAACTGAGTCGTGGGAAGTCCAACACCCACCTAGGTACAACTGCTTTAGGAAGGCACATGATGTCACATCACAAACGCCAATGGGATCAACACATGAGTACAAGCAGCACACAAACTCAAAGCTGCCATCCTCCTCCTGGTCCAGCATCTTCATCCACGTCAACCACTGCTGTCCTCCTTGCCCCCTATCAACCATCCGCCACTCCGTCTCTCGCCTCTTGCTGTTCCTGCTCATCTACCCACAGTCAGGTGTCTGTCAAGGGTATGTTTGAGCGTAAGAAGCCAATGCCACAAAGTCACCCCCTTGCCCGGCGTGTGACAGCTGGCTTGACTGAACTCTTAGCCCGCCAGCTTTTACTATACAAGCTGGTGGAGTCTGAGGCGTTCAAAAAAATTTTAGCGATTGGGATACCGCAGTGGAAGGTACTCGGCCGAAATTTCTTTGCCCAAAAGGCAATCCCCAACCTGTACTCGATTGTGCAAAAGGAAGTAATGGCATCTCTGGCACACAGTGTTGGGGCAAGGGTCCATCTGACCACTGATACCTGGTCTGCAAAGCATGGTCAGGGCAGGTATATCACCTACACTGCGCATTGGGTAAACCTGCTGACGCCTGCCAAGCATGGAATGCGTGGCTCTGCAGAGGAGTTGGTGACACCGCCACGACTTGCAGGCCTGGTGCCACCTCTTCTACTCCTCCTACTCCATCCTCTTCCATAACCTCCTCAGCTGAGTCCTCTTCTGCTGCTGCGTCTTGCTCCACATCAACGGCACCCTCCCAGCTCCCAAGATACTATTCCACATCCCGGATACGGCAATGTCATGCCGTCTTGGCGTTGACTTGCCTGAAAGCAGAGAGTCACACCGGGTCAGCATTCCTGTCCGTCCTGAACGCACAGGTGGATCAATGGCTGACTCTGCACCAACTAGAGATTGGAAAAGTGGTTTGTGACAACGGAAGAAATTTGTTGGCGGCATTGAATTTGGGCAAGTTGACGCATGTGCCGTGCATGGCACATGTGTGTAATCTGATCGTACAACGATTTGTCCATAAGTAACCAGGCTTACAGGACGTCCTAAAGCAGGCCAGAAAGGTGTGTGGCCATTTCAGGCATTCCTACACGGCCATGGCGCACTTTTCAGATATCCAGCGGCGAAACAACATGCCAGTGAGGCGCTTGATTTGTGACAGCCCCACACGTTGGAATTCAACACTCCTAATGTTCGACCGCCTGCTCCAACAAGAAAAAGCCATTAACGAGTATTTGTATGACCGGGGTGCTAGGACAGCCTCTGCGGAGCTGGGGATTTTTTTGCCACATTACTGGACGCTCATGCGCAATGCCTGTAGGCTCATACGTCCTTTTGAGGAGGTGACAAACCTTGTCAGTCGCACCGAAGGCACCATCAGCGACATCATACCATTTGATTCCTTCCTGAAGCGGGCCTTGCGAAGAGTGCTGGATCAGGCCGTAGATGAGCGTGACGAGGAAGAGGAAGAGTTGTGGTCACCATCACCACCAGAAACAGCCTTATCAGCATCGCTTGCTGGACCTGCGGCAACGCTGGAAGAGGATTGTGAGGAAGAGGAGTCAGAAGAGGAATGTGGCTTTGAGGGGGAGGAGGAAGACCAATCACAACAGGCATCCCAGGCTGCTCATTGTCACCTATCTGGTACCCGTGGTGTTGTACGTGGCTGGGGGGAAGAACATTTCTTCAGCGAGATCCCTGAGGACGAGGAACGGGACATGGGTAGCTCGGCATCCAACCTTGTGCAAATGGAGTCTTTCATGCTGTCGTGCCTGTCGCAGAACCCTCGTATAAAAAGGCTGAAGGGGAACGACCTGTACTGGGTGTGCACGCTACTAGACCCCCGGTATAAGCAGAAAGTGCCTGATTTGTTACCAAATTAACACAAATCAGAAAGGATGCAGCAGGTCCAAAACAAATTAACAAGTATGCTTTACACAGCATATAAGGGTGATGTCAAAGCACAAGGGCAATATAACAGGGGAAGAGGTGAATGTAATCCTCCTCCCACGACCACGCCGGCAAGGACAGGACGTTTAAAAGATGTGTTGTTGATGGAGGACATGCGGACCTTTTTCAGTCCTACGCATCGCAACAGCCCTTCGGGATCCACCCTCAGAGAACGACTTGACAGGTAGCAGACTACCTCGCCTTAACTGCAGATATCGACACTCTGAGGAGCGATGAACCCCTTGACTACTGGGTATGCAGGCTAGACCTGTGGCCTGAGCTATCCCAATTTGCAATTGAACTTCTGGCCTGCCCCGCTTCAAGTGTCCTGTCAGAAAGGACCTTCAGTGCAGCAGGAGGTTTTGTCACCGAGAAGAGAAGTCGTCTAGGGCAAAAAAGTCTAGATTGCCTCACCTTTATAAAGATGAATGAGGGATGGATCCCGAAGGGACTGACACTGGGTGATACATTCGACTGAAAAAGGCCTGATGAGATCAGCTGCCTTCGGATAAAAATGGTCCACACGCTGCTTTATGTTATTTGTGAATGCCGGATGACTTGCGTGACTTATCCGCCACCAACTAGGGTTTAAGAAGACGCAATGTTTTATGGCACTTTCTGCCTGGGGAACAAAGGTCAATTTTTCTGGCCGCTGCAACAGCAGCGGCTGCAACAATACCTAATTTTTTAATTTAAATTTTTATGTCAGAAGGCGTACGGCTTGTAATGAAAAAGAAAGCATATTGAACAGTCTTGCATAACACAACAGTTGTGCAAAAATACATATTTACAATGAAGACATTTTGTTAAAATTAGCTGGCTAGGCCTTCTTTTTTTACTTTTTTGGTTAATAAATTTTCATTTTTTTTACTGTGATTGCAATTTTTAAGAGAAACCTAAGACATGGTAAAACAGACAATAGTAAAGAGTATATCAGCAGTTAACACCAAAGTCCTATTATCTATCATCACTCCAGCAGTAGCTTATTATTTACAATATCTAACCTGCTCAATCGCCCTTGGGTTATCCCAGGGCAGGCTTCAGTAGGCGACCTCTCCTTTCCTCGGATGATTTTGCCGCCGGTTGCTTCTGAAGGGTCTCCTCCAGGGCTCCCCCACTCCGGTCCTTCCCCCCATGTTGCTTCAACCATTAACAAATGTTTTATTATATTAGGGGGGCACTAAATGGGGATGTTATCCAGGGATCCCAAATTGTCTGGAACTGGGGGATTCTATCCAAGACTACATGGTTTAATCTCTCGTTGAGCAGTAAATAGTTGATTTTTTTACTTATTTGGTTGTACCTGTAGCCTAAAAATATATATATTTTTTTACTTTTAAGTTATTAATATAGCTTTAATTCAGTTTGTTTTAAGTTGATTCCCTTTAAGTCTTGAATTCAACTATAATTGGGAAAAAAAATAACTAGTTTTAACATTTAACATGTTGGTAAAGGGAAAGGTCCACAAACATCCTCCTTTTTTACATAAATATGATGTAAAATATAGCACTTACCTCCGTCCTCCTCCCCTCTAAGGATCCACACACACCTCCATCCATCCCGTTCTCTTGAGAATATCCTCTCCCATTTAGGGGAGCCCCTATTCCGGAAATAAATGTCTTTAATTGTCTCCAGATGATATGCTATCCCTTAACTGCAGCCACGGAGACCATATATCTCAAAATGTATCCATGGAGTTGTCTACTAAATGGGTAAGGCGTTCATTTATAAGGATAAAGTTTAATTTATTTTCAACCACCTGAAAGTGTAGGGTATCCGATTTCCATTGTCTGGCTATATGGTTCTTTGTGGCCAACATGATAAACTTTAATAGCCTATTTTGAGCGGGCAAGGGACAGACATGCGAAACACCCAGCATGCAGTTTTCTATATTAGCAGAAATCTGAATCTTAAACATTTTAGAAGCTAGTAAGCATGTTTCTTTCCATAGTCTTATGACTGCCGAACACTCCCACCAGACATGAATAAATGTAGCCTCATTACCACTGTTCCTAAAACATGAGCTGCTCCATTTGGATCCCATTTATTTAGCTTAAAAAAAGTAATATATGTCCTGTGTAGGACCTTTATTGGAGTCTCAAGCAGACTATAATTTAAAGATCCCCTACTTAAGCCTCGCCAACTTTTATCCCATGTGCTGTCTGCCAACTCGGTGCCCAAATCCCTCTCCCAGGCTTTGGTATAGTCTGGTTTGTTTGCCCATGAGTTTTCATTAAATAGTTCATACATGAGGCTAATAATACCAGGCTGAAAGGGGGAATCCCTACATTTTTTGAGTAGCCAGGTGTTTCTTTGGGGGGTTCCCCTACCACTTATCGTATATATAAAATGATGTATCCTGCGAAGAATTATAGTGTTCAGCCAGGGGTAAATCGTCATGCACCATGGACCAACCCTTAGTAGGTTCTGAGACTTCCACCAACTGAGAGA
The DNA here is from genome assembly GCA_027410445.1 of Discoglossus pictus. Classification (NCBI taxonomy): domain Eukaryota; kingdom Metazoa; phylum Chordata; class Amphibia; order Anura; family Alytidae; genus Discoglossus; species Discoglossus pictus. Next base: position 6,165 of record JAPZIH010001264.1, read on the forward strand.
GCTTTCCGGAAGATGTAGCTTAAAGTGGGGATTGGCTACGATAGGGGTAAGATCTGATACCCGAGTGTCCAGTTCATCTCCGTCCATATTTTTAATGAGTGCTTAATCAACGGGTTTTTCAAGTTTCTCAAAAAAGTATACAGGCCTGGAATCCACAATACTGTATCCCATGTATAAGGTGACATGCTTACATTTTCCATAAATACCCAGAGCGGCTGATGTGTGGGAGAATGCGCCAGAGGAATGAAAGCCAGCTGCGCTGCCTTGTAATACAGTTTGAGATTCGGGCACGATAGGCCCCCTTTCCCTTTTGCTCTATACATATTATTTTTTGAGATCCTCGGGGCTTTATGATTCCAAATAAATCTAAAAATTTGTTTTTTCCCCTTTGAATCTTTATGTGTTGTAAGCGATCTCCCGGGAGTTTTAATCTGGCTGACTGGGATTTGTAGTATGTATCTATCAAGTTCATAAATTTGCCTGCAAACCCAAATTTCTGTATTACTGCTTTTAAATAAGGCCATTCCAACGTATCAAAGGCCTTTTCTATATCTAACACCAAAAGGCATGTGGGTATTTGATGTAGGGATGACCATGAGATAAAATTTTGTGTCCGTCTGATATTGTCCCCCGTTTGTCTATGGGGGATAAACCCTGTTTGGTCTTTATGGATTATGGAGGGGAGAAATCGCGAAATCCTGTTTGCCATTAATTTGGCCAACATTTTTATATCCCCGTTTAGGAGTGATATGGGGCAGTCATTTTTAAGTTCTAATGGGTCTCGTCGTTCTTTCGGGAAACATATCATATTTGTATGGTTTAGTTCTTGTGGCATTGGAGAGCCTTCTAAAATTTGATTGAAAAGTGTGGCTAAGTGGGGTAATAACAAGTCTATAAAAGTTTGGTAATAGAGATTTGTAAATCCATCCGGGCCCGGGTAGCTATGTGTATTTTGAATGCTAAAGCCATTAATTGGAATAGCTTGTTCTAGGATTGAGATAAAACATTTTATGTGTAACCCCAGTAAGCAGGATTCCATTGAAAGAGAAATATCCTTTTGCAAGGATTGGAGGCCCGAGATTTAGCTGAAGTCTTTTATAGTGGACATGAGTGCTGGTATAGAGAGAAGGGGCTTGGTCAGGGTGCAAAGCATATCGTCCGTGAAAAGTGAACACTTAAACTGATGGTGTCCTACTTGAACCCCCTGGATGGCATGGTTGGTTCTGATTGCCTGCGTTAGGGGTTCAATGGAAAGAGCAAAGAGCTGTGGGGAGAGTGGGCATCCCTGCCTGGTCCCTCTCTGTACTTGGATTTTGGCCTTATGGTCCCCTGGTATCTTTAAGTTAGCTACTGGTGAGTCATAATACCTTCTGAGCAGGTTGAGAAAGTGTCCCTCAAATCCAAACTTATCTAGCATTTTGTACATATATGGCCATTCCACCGTATCAAAAGCCTTCTCTATGTCTAGGGCTAGAGGGCAAACTGGGTTGTTATAGTGTTGAGCCAAGAACTGGGTGTTCAGAACCCTCCTAACATTATATCCTGCCTCTCTGAAAGGAATGAACCCCGTTTGGTCCTTGTGTATTTAGTCCAGTAAAAGGTTAGATATTCGTTTGGCCATCATTTTAGCTAGGATCTTGACATCCACATTTATCAGGGGTATGGGGCTATAATTTTTAACCTCTAAAGGGTCCCTACCCTCTTTTGGAAAGACTATGAGGTCGGCCTGATTCAATTAAGGGGGCATAGGTTCTCCATTTAGTATAGCGTTAAACAAAGATGTTAGGGCTCAAATTTCTTATAGTACAGATGAGTAAAACCATCTGGCTTTGGGGACTTGCCAAATTTAATTGGATTGTAGATTTAACTTCCTCTTGGGATATGTCTAGGTTCAAGCTGTCCAATTAAGGTACAGGTATTTTATGGACTTCTTACTGTAGTAGGAAGGACTCTATGTCAGATCCGCTGCAGCGGGATTGGGATGAATATATGGTCTGATAGAAGTTTTGATGTTTCTTGGATAGCATTGGGGCTAAAGGAGGTTTGGCCATCAGGTAGTCTAAAGATTCCGTATATTATGTCCTCTCTTGGGGGGTAAAGACACTAATAATTCCTCCAATAAAATTCTGTTTTTTATGTGGGCAACGTCCCTGGTTAACCCTTGGGTTATCTGTTAAAAAGAGTGGTGCAGAGACTGTGGGGGCTGTTAGCCTCCTTGTCCCCATGTGGCCGTTTAGAATCCCTGCTGCTGCATGTTTCAGCTTTATTAAGGTGTAATTGTACAGCGTTTGACTCAAGTAGCTGCCTGTGCTGGGTCAGATGGCTTAATTGCTGGGCCCTTTTCTTGCCAAGATGGCGACCGTCAGTCCATGGGCCTCTATGTCTCCTTCACTACCTTTGTCCCCACTTGTGTGCTTATTTGGGATGGCCCCCCTTTATATCTCCGGCCAGTGGCCTTCTCAGGTCCCCCCCTCAATCTCTGAGTGTGGGTATGCGGGGCTGGGGCGTTGAATCAGGCCTACCTTCTTCTCTGCTCGCTGCAAGATCAACAATACCTAATTTTTCAGGCATGTATACATACCTAATTTTTCTGGCCTCTGGTGCTGCACTGTGGCTTCAACAACATAACCCAAAAAAAAGGCACATAACAGGGATTAAACTCATAGGAGTAGTACTACTTAACACACCCCTCATATCTGGTGTAACAGTAGTGTACATTTAAAACAAAAAAATGCTACTGTAATAGATTGCATAGCAGTTAGTTGTTTGCAAGCGTGTGTCAGGCCTACAGCGTCTACTCTGCCAACTTCTGCAAGTGCACAGTGCCACTCATATCTGTTGTCACAGTAGCGTGCACGCATAGTACCAATCTGTCAAAACCTGTAATGATGAATGAGGTCTAGAGTAGCCTGGTTCCCTTATCCTCTACAGGTTGAGACCTAATGTTTGGGTGACTCCAGACCAACACATGAGTACAAGCAGCACACAAAATCAAAGCCGCCATCCTCCTCCTGCTCCAGCATCATCAGCCACATCAACCACTGCTGTTCTCCTTGCCCCCTCTCAACCATCCGCCACTGCGTCTCTCGCCTTGAGCAGTTCCTGCTCATCTGCCCATAGTCAGGTGCCTGTAAAGGACATGTTTGAGCGTAAGAAGCTAATGTCACAAAGTGCCCCAAAATTGAAGTGATACGACCAGCAAAGCATCTTTTTCCATCTCCCGGTTCTAAAAATCCAGGCCATGTACACGCCCCCTGATAGGCGATGTAACAAGTATTAAACGGATAAGAGTAGTACTTACAAACACGCAACTCCTATCTGGTGGCACCTTTGATTGCACGTGCCGTGCCCCAAAATTGAAGTGATACTACCAAAAAAGCATATTTTTCCATCTCCCGGTTCTAAAAATCCAGGCCTTATACACGCCCCCTGATAGGTGACGTAACAAGTATTAAACTGATAAGAGTAGTACTTACAAACACGCCACTCCTATCTGGTGGCACCCTTGATTGAACCTGCCGTGCCCCAAAAATTGAAGTGATACGACCAACAAAGCATCTTTTTCCATCTCCCGGTTCTAAAAATCCAGGCCTTATACACGCCCCCTGATAGGTGCTGTAACAGGTTTTAAAATGATAAGAGTAGTACTTACAAACACGCCACTCCTATCTGGTGGCACCATTGATTGCACACGCTGTGCCCCAAAATTGAAGTGATACGACCAACAAAGAATCTTTTTCCATCTCCCGGTTCTAAAAATCCAGGCCTTATACACGCCCCCTGATATGTGACATAACAAGTATTAAACTGATAAGAGTAGTACTTACAAACACGCCACTCCTATCTGGTGGCACCTTTGATTGCACGTGCCGTGCCCCAAAATTGGTGATACGACCAACAAAGCATCTTTTTCCATCTCCTGGTTCTAAAAATCCAGGCCTTATAAACGCCCCCTGATATGTGCTGTAACAGGTATTAAACTAATAAGAGTAGTACTACTTAACACACCTTATAATAATGCAGAGAGAGGAAACGCAGTGAGAGGAGTCTGAAGAAGAGGAGTCAGAGGAGGAAGGTAGCTTTGAGGAGGTGGAAGACCAAACACAGCAGGCGTCCCAGGGGGGTTGTTGTCACCTTTCGGGGACCCTTGGTGGCTGGGTGGAGGAAGAGACCTTCAATGACATCAGTGAGGACAAGGAACGGGACTTGGCTAGCTTGGTATCCAACCTTGTGCAAATGGGGAGTTTGCGTTTGTGCAAATGGACTGTTTGCGGTGCGTTAAACGGGGAGTTTGGTCTGTCACTGTGAAGCGGGCCTAACCCTTACACTACCTGATCAATACAACATCATACCTGATGTTTTAAAGCTTGTTATTCCAAACAATTTAGGAATGTTAGTTAATTTATGCCCTTTATGGCTTAAAACCAGACTCTGCATCAACTATGTAATTTTCCATGGGAGTTTTGCGATGGATCTCACTCCGGCATGCCACAGTCCAGGTGTTAGTCCCGTTGAAACAACTTTCCCATCACTATTGTGGCCAGAAAGAGTCCCTGTGGGTTTTAAAATTCGCCTGCCCATTGAAGTCTATGGCGGCTCGCCAGGTTTGCCGGTTCGCAGACATTTGCGGCGGTTCGCGTTTGCGGTTCGCGAACAGAAAATTTTATGTTTGCGACATCACTATCTATAAGACCTAGATCAGGCAAATTAAAACTTGCACAACTTAATCCATGAGTTAAAAATACTTCTTGGATTTCCATTAACGCTTTTAAGTGTGCAATGGGTTCATTGTATCGTCGCATAAAGTCTTCAGCCATATTACTTTTAAAAGTCTCCCACAAAGCTAATGCATTTGGAGCATTTGAGAAGATACAAATAAATGCAAATTGTTCTCTCATCTGCCATGGCATTTGACATTGTGCTGCTTCTTCTAAACATCTTTCCCATTCTGTATCATCAGCCAGTAAGTTTCTATGTCTTGCAGCTAAATGGAAGGATTCATATACGTCTCTTGGACTGACTGTATAAATTCTTGGGATTATTTTATTGCCTCTGCTTTTTCTCGGTCTCCATAATCCATTCACAAAAACATAGTGATATGGAATTTCAATATATAAGAATTGTGTTGCTTGTGAATCTGTGGAATTTAATTCAAACCATGAAGTTAGTGTAGTGTGACGATCTTCACTTTGGGCCAATGCATTCATTTCATTTCCAGCATCGAAATACACTAAATGTCTTTGTGGCAAATGTACTGCTAATCTATATACTGCATGTGATCTATCATGCATTTAAAAGCCGCCACATAGCTTCTGGCGCACTGACATAGCGAGCATCTACATGAGATGCAAGTTCATCATGTACTAACTCACTACTTTCAGGGTTGTCTGCACTTTTGACGACTACAGTAGCTGCATCGTAGCCTTTATAAATATATTTGTAGACATATTTAATTGATTTGATGGAAGTGCAGGCTTCTACGTTGATGTGCGCGTTGTACTTCATGAGTAAATGTGGATTGTAGGGTACTACATATCTATTGTCAACTTTTTTTCCACGAATAATGGCACTATCTCCTTCTCTTCTTTTATAAAGTGGATAGCCATCACAATTGGCATAGGTTTTGTCTCTATAATCTTTTGGAAATTCTTTGGAACATTTATTATTTTCCATACATGGTGATTGTGGATTAAGCTCACCACAGTGTCCATGAATCATGCGATGAGTATCAATCTAATATAGTCTACCATATAGTTCTGGATCTGTTAGTTCAGCAACAATGACTGCATCCACTTTGTCAGAAGTATCTAATTTATCTTTTTCTTGAAGTATTATCAGAAGATGTGCATGTAGAAGTCCTCTTTTTTTAAATTCAATGGTATATACTTAAGCAAGACATTTGCCAAATAACTGCCTTATAGTCACATATTAATTTAATCTTAAAAACTCTGGCTACTAAATCTGGTCTATCGGAAGCATTTTGTCCAAGAAGTAAATTTTGTGTAATTTCTGGCCATTGTGGATTACATGTAAATGTAAGAAATAAATCGGGTTTGCCAAATTTGGTGACAATAGCCATAGCATCATTGTATCTTTCTCTCATATTTCGAGGAGATCCTTGAAAGGAAGATGGTAAAATGATGGCTTTGCCAGCTGTCATGTCTCTGCTTGTAGCCACGTCAGCAACATAGTCCATTAGTCCAGAATATTGTTCTACACGTAGTTTATCTTGTTGATATTTTATCAAGTTTAAATTATTGACCTCAACTTGCAAATAGGAATCAATAATCTATTGTTGTGTTAGTTTTCCACCACATAAAATTGGATTAAATGCATTTTGAATGGCAATTTGAGCTACTTTAAATTCTTGCATAGAAACATTATTTCGGATTCTGGCTTTAGCATTTGGGTAACTGGGAAGTGTTAATTTTGGTTGCCAACCTGCTTCTCCGTGTGGGAAAAAAATGGGATATGTCATTGGATCTAAATTTGGACTTAAGATACTCATATTAATGAATGGTTGCTCCTCATTTCTGAGATATATTCTAATGTCTCTTTGAAATGGTGGTTCTCCTTCATCATTTTGAAACACCATTGCAACCTTATTTTAAGTTGGCAAGTTATAACGTTGTTTATCAGTATGTCTGTCTCTTTTAAGCACCATATTAACCTTTGGCATTGGTAATTGATGTCTTTCTGCATGAAGTAGTTGTTCATTTTTTACTTCTGATCATTTTTTATAAGCTTTACTGTAGGGATTATTGTCCATAATGTTATTTAGCTCTATAAAAACACTTGGTAAGCATTTTTTATTTTCTTCCATCTGCATACGTTGGTCAACAGCTTCCATTGTATCTAGGACATATTGTTGAGCGAATTTTCTTTGCTCTCCTTCCTCTGGATGTAAATGTGAAGTGCGATGATAAATTTGTCCTTGGACTTTAAAACAGTAAGGACCATGTCCTGGTACATTAGCAGCTAATGTTGCCCCCATAGATGCAAAGGATATGGCACTATTGTAGGATCTTATGTTTGTCTTAAAATTTTTGTAGTTTGGAAAATTAGGTTCAGTCATAATGTTTTATAAATTAATTTGAAATTCTTTTCTTTCTGGAAGTTTGAACTTGCCTTTTTGACAGCAACTAATAAATTGGCCATCTCTGGGTCTCTCCTGTTTAAAATTATAAGCTTTGCAAAACTGACATTGAGTATTCATGTCCCCACAACTATGAACCTCTACTGCTAAAGTGTTGAGTAAAGGACAATTTGCAAAGCATATAGCAGTTTGACTTTCAAATTCATCAGGTGAAATGTCATGTGATGTTTCAACAACAGGTTCTAAATGCTTTGGTTTTTTTTTTGGCTTTTCTTGGTATATGTTGTATTGGTTTAGGTAAAATGTCATGTAATGTTTCAGGAACAGGTTCTAAATGCTTAGTTTTTTTCGTGACTTTTTTTGTTATGTCTTATATTTTTTCAGGTAAAATGTCATCTGATGTTTAAGGAACAGGTTGTAAATGCTTTATTTGCTTGGTATTTTTTTTTTGCGTATCTTTAATTTGTGGAGGTGATAGTCTTTTGCTTGCAAGTCTTTTGCGTTCTTTTTCTCGTCGAATTTCCTTCTGCTCCGGTGTCTGCTGGCTGTCTGCTCTCTGTTGTCGTTCTCTAGCTTGGCGTCTTTTCTTTTCTTGTTTACTCTCGGTATCAGCCATGTTATTCTGTAAAAAAATAATAATGTATCATTAGTTTATTTTGAGATGTTAAGTTTGTTTTCACAAAAAATTCTTATCAACAGTGTGGTTACGTTTCATACTTAATATTGTACATTAGGTTTGTCATTCAATTGCAATTTGGCCAATTGAATAGGGGTCTAAATAAGGCCATAACATATTTTTTTAAATACGTTTTTAGTTAGTAAACATCTATCCAAAAGCAAGGTTTTCACTAACTAAAAACGTATTTTAAAAAATATATTTTGTGCTTATTTAGAGCACTATTCAATTGGGCAAATTGCAAATCAATGAGGGTCTAGGACTGGAAATTTAGAATGACAAATTTTATTGAGTCTCTGTTTTGAGCCTTTCTTGGACTATGCAATTTTTTTTTTGTTCTGGCTACATTGAAGTTTGGATTTACTGTTAAACATTATTGGCTATAAAAGAAAATAAGAGATAGATGAAAAATGTGTTAGTTATATTTTGTTAAAAGTTATAGTTAGCAGTGGTGTTTTTTTGTTGTTGACATCGATGCAGAACAAACATGTTTATTTAGTTTTCTCTTTTTTTACTTGTTATACTGTACTTTGGTTGAAGTGTGATTTTAAGCAGAATCTTTGTTGGTCTGGTCCTCTGTTGAAAGTCCTTTGTCCGATGGTCTGGTCCTGTGTTGAAAGTCCTCATCCGATGGTCTGGTCCTCTGTTGAAAGTCCTCGTCCGATGGTGTGGTCCTCTGGTGAAAGTCCTCGTCCGATGGTCTGGTCCTCTGTTGAAAGTCCTCGTCTGATGGTGTGGTCCTCTGTTGAAAGTCCTTGTCCAATGGTCTTCACGCAGTATCTGTTGTATAAGAAAAATGAAAATGTTATTTGATTTGAATGTATTTGTAAAAAAGAAAAAATGACAATATTTTTGTGTCTTGTATGTGTTATGGTGAATTTTTCTGCTATGCTGTTTTTTGTGCAACCTTTTCCAAATAATTTAAATGTATTTGTATATTCCAGTGATTCTTTTTTTATACTGTAATTATTATTGTTTTTATTATTTTGGATCTGATTGCAATTTTTTTAGCATTATCCTATTTTGTGGCCACCACTTTTGTTATGCTTATTTTGGCTTCTGTGTAAGGCTTATAGGTTCTTAAACATTAAAGAATATTAATTTAGTTTGTGTGAGTTTTGGTACAATCCTGTTTTGTGTCTACCACTTTTGGTATGCTTATTTAGGCTTCTTTGTAAGGCGTATAGGTTCTTAAACCTTAAAGAAGAATATTCATTTAGTTTGCTATGTGTTTGTGTGAGTTTTGGTACAATCCTGTTTTGTGTCTACCAATTTTGGTATGCTCATTTAGGCTTCTTTGTAAAGATTATAGGTTCTTAAACATTAAAAAAGAAAGTTAATTTAGTTTGCTATGTGTTTGTGTGAGTTTTGTTACAATCCTGTTTTGTGTCTACCACTTTTGTTATGCTTATTTAGGCTTCTTTGTAAGGCTTATAGGTTCTTAAACATTAAAGAAGAATATTAATTTAGTTTGCTATGTGTTTGTGTGCGTTTTGGTACAATCCTGTTTTGTGCCCACTACTTTTGGTATGCTCATTTAGGCTTCTTTGTAAGGCTTATAGGTTCTTAAACATTAAAAAAGAAAATTAATTTAGTTTGCTATGTGTTTGTGTGTGTTTTGGTTCAATCCTGTTTTGTGTCTACCACTTTTGGTATGCTTATTTAGGCTTCTTTGTAAGGCTTATAAGTTCTTAAACATTAAAAAAGAAAATTAATTTAGTTTGCTATGTGTTTGTGTGCGTTTTGGTACAATCCTGTTTTGTGCCCACCACTTTTGGTACGCTCATTTAGGCTTCTTTGTAAGGCGTATAGGTTCTTAAACATTACAAAAGAATATTAATTTAGTTTGCTATGTGTTTGTGTGAGTTTTGTTACAATCCTGTTTTGTGTCTACCACTTTTGTTATGCTTATTTAGGCTTCTTTGTAAGGCTTATAGGTACTTAAACATTAAAGAAGAATATTAATTTAGTTTGCTATGTGTTTGTGTGCGTTTTAGTACAATCCTGTTTTGTGTCTACCACTTTTGGTATGCTAATTTAGGCTTCTTTGTAAGACTTATAGGTTCATAAACATTAAAAAAGAAAATTAATTTAGTTTGCTATGTGTTTGTGTGCGTTTTGGTGCAATCCTGTTTTGTTTCTACCACTTTTGGTATGCTCATTTAGGCTTCTTTGAAAGGCCTATAGGTTCTTAAACATTAAAAAAGAACATTTATTTAGTTTGCTATGTGTTTGTGTGCGTTTTAGTACAATCCTGTTTTGTGTCTACCACTTTTAGTATGCTCATTTAGGCTTCTTTGTAAGGCTTATAGGTTCTTAAACATTAAAAAAGAATATTAATTTAGTTTGCTATGTGTTTGTGTGAGTTTTGGTATAATCCGGTTTTGTGCCCACCACTTTTGGTATGCTTATTTAGGCTTGTTTGTAAGGCTTATAGGTTCTTAAACATTAAAGAAGAATATTAATTGATATTGGCGGCCATTAAACATATATAGTTCATTTCTTTTTTGTAATTGTTATACTTTACCTTGTTTGAAGTGTCGAATGACAGAGGGTCCCCTCCTGGCAATCTTAATCCGCCAGTCTTCTTGTAGTGTCTGTTTGAAAAAGAAAGTGAATTGGTTAATTGTATATTTCTTCTTTTTGATTTAGCAAAGCATGGTCTTTTTCAGCATGTAATGTATTTTTCTATCTTACCTCTTGTTCTTTCTTGGAGTTGTTTAAAAGGGATTGTGGTTCACAATGCACGGTGCAAATTCTTGAGTGACGCTGTTGATGCAGTCTGTTTGAATAGTAAAAAAAAGGAGAAAGATTGATGTTTAGGTTATATTGAATTACAATAAATTAATGTAATTTAAATATACTTCTGTAATGACTTTCAATTAACATTACTTATTTTTTGGGCCTACACACATAAATGTGCGTGTGACATGTCAGTATACATGATACACATATATGTGCGTGTCAGATTTCACTATACATGAGTCACATTTTAATAGTTACATTTTTTTTTCCTGTCATTTAAATATAGTTGTTTAATTAGTTTGCATTAAGATTAGTTTGTTGCAGGGGCTATACACATAAATTTGCGTGTGACATGTCAGTATACATGAATCACATTTTCATAGTTAAAGTTTTTTTTTTTGTGTGCGTGTCACATATCACTATACATGAATCATATTTTAATAGTTAAATGAACATTATTTTTTGGGGGGACCTACACACATAAATGTGTGTGTGACATGTGACTATACATGATACAAATATTTGTGCGTGTCACATATCACTATACATGAATCATATTTTAATAGTAATTATTTATTTTTTTGTAATGTCATTTAAATATAGTTGTTTAATTAGTTTGGGTTAAGATCAGTTTGTTTCAGGGGCTATACACATAAATGTGTGTGCCACATGTCACTATACATAAATCACATTTTTGTCCTGTCTTGATAATAAAATGTAATATATTATAGCTTACCTCTCAGTTGTAATTTGCACAATGTAAAGTAGGAAATTAGGAAACAATTCTCTTCTCAAGTAACAGCAGCAGTTAATTATCCACTCACTCCGTTCATCACCTGAGTCGAAATGTTGAAAGTTCTGGAAAGTAGGCAGTATTTATAAACTTTCAAGTGCCTCAGACCGTTAGAACGGTAGACATTTCTGGAAAGTAGGCAGTATTTATAAACTTTCAAGTGCCTCAGACCGTTAGAACGGTAGACATTTCTGGAAAGTAGGCAGTATTTATAAACTTTCAAGTGCCTCAGACCGTTAGAACGCAATACCCATGCGCTATTTGCGTTCCAGCTTACAATTTGCGTTCCGTCCGCCATTTTGTGCGTAGTAGTTTTCAAAATGGTGGTTAATATGAGTGTGGTACGTTCTGCATAGTATGTATTTCATTATTGAGACACTGTCGAGACACTGTAGTATAGTTACGTCTGAAGCCTCGTTTTCGGCCATTTTTTCTCTAGCTTAGGTGATTCTCGGCAGTTTAAACTTGTTTTTTTGGACTTAAATGGACGTGTAAATGAACTTTTGGAGGTGCCGGATGCCGCCCCTTGCTGTAAGTAAGCTTTTTATTTGTTCGTTGTGTTTATTTCTTGTGTTTCTGATGTTTTCATGCGCGCCATTTTGCGTGTTGGGAATGGGTCGTTTTGCAGCGGTATTTTTTTACGATGCGGCCGTAATTTGTTTGCGAGGGACGCAGTTGTTTTTTACGTGTACAACGCAGTGTATTTTTTTGTAAGTCGTGGGTATGTGTGTTAACCGCGTGTGAGGCGCCTTTGAGGTGTTTTTTTTTAAGTCTTGCGTGTATGTGTAACCGGGTATGAGGCACCTTTGAGGGTTTTTTTTGTTAAAAAGTCGTTTGTGTGTGTGTTAACACGGCCGACGTTGGAGCCTCCACCTCCGCAAATGCGTACCCTCGCTTCGCGAGGATCCGCATTTGCGGGGACGTTGGGATGCTCCACCATCGCAAATGCGGCCCCTCGCTTCGCGAGGACCCGCATTTGCTGGGAACTGCGTCCCTTGCTTCGCTAGAGACGCAGTTCTTGGGGGCTTGCTGCGCGAGCCAGCAAACGTGAGCAACGGCTCGTATGCTAACAACTATATCTGTGATACAATATGCATCGCTGGTCTCTCTGCTGGGTGCCTTCTGATTAGAGAGACACTGAATATATATATATATATATATATATATATATATATATATATATATCAATAATAAGTACTTAAATGCTGCAGATAAAATGTATGCATATTTTAAGCAAACAATCTAATCTGTGATACAATATGCATCGCTGGTCTCTCTGCTGGGTGCCTCCTGATTAGAGAGACACTGAATATATATATATATATATATTGAAGAGTGAAGCAGCCGTGAATGTCCAGTAATCTAGTAATTTAGTAATTATTAGTAATGGTTGTTTATTCCCCATATTTGAATTTACCTGATGATGTCAGATGCTGTCCCAACTCTCTCTCTGCATCTGCTGTTATTATTCAAACTGAGGGTTCCATCTCATGTAGTATTGCTTGAGACTTGATAAAGGGAGGCTAAGCCTCTCGAAAGCTCGTCATTATAAATAAGACGTTTGTCCAATACGAAAGGTATCAAATTATATTGCAATACTCATTATTAATCTATATTTATGTCGATTAATAATTACTAAATTACTATATATATATATATATATATATATATATATATATATATATATATATATCTCAATAATAAGTACTTAAATGCTGCAGATAAAATGTATGCATATTTTAAGCAAACAATCTAATTGCAAGCTTGTTTTTAAAACGTGTAGCTGGCTAGGTAGGAGGAGATATTCACTCAAACCAATTTTTTTAACTCTAGCAATGACTGCTTATTTCTGCGGAAGTCACTGATCAAACCAGTGTGGTTAATGACCTTCTAGGCACATTCATATCTAACAGCAAGCATTCTGAACACTCACCTTGAATTCAGCAGTTTCCAATATTGACCATCTCCATTAACAAATGTGTTGTGTGTTTATTGATCTATGAACTGTTCAATGGGAACATACTTGCAGGAAACAGACAAAATTAGGCAAATTGCAAATGATTTGATTTTGCAGCTATATGCAAATAACATTACTGCATTGGAGTCTGAGACATAAAACACTTTGATGTATGCTAAACCATCTTTGACCATAACTTGAAGATGCTTTTCCTAGAGTCATACCACCTGGAATAGATATTGAGACTACAAACCAATGCCCAGCTCATAAATGTAGTGTGCATTAAGGGGATTCCTGGGGGATACATAAGCTCATAGGGGTAGCAAATATTGTGTGTGTGTGTGGGGGGGGGGGGGTCCTCAGGATCTCATGGCTCATAGGAGGTAGCCATATTAATCCCTTAATTGTGTTGGATTGAAGCAACCAAACTTCAAATCTGACTCAATGAACTTCTTCTTCATACTTTTGGTTGTGAGATATCCAGGCTTCTGTTTTTATTAAGGGTTGAAAGTACCTGTAGATTATTTTTTTTAAATGTCACGCATTGGGAGAGACTTTTTTTCTGTAAGCTTCACTATATTTGGATAATGTTAAAGGAAGCATTTAGTAGCAAATTTTAAAATAATTATGGGGACAAGAACTCAAGGCTTGGGATATTAGGGACATTTCGAGCACTCGGATGGTATTTCTTGGAGGTGAGATTAGGTGTATGATGTGATAGCTCAGTAGTGATTTACATGTGAATTTCAATCCGTTCTTTTCTCATGGGATCCATGGAATGACGGCCTATGTGTATCAGAGCCCGGCTGTGATCTTAGTCCCTCGTATACTTATCTGTTCCAGCAAAGCAGCAGATTGCATGAACGGCTTCCCTCCTCTTCCAGATCCCTCCTTATTGCCATCATTATATCTGAGATAATCACAGCAAACCACTGCATCCTCCAGAGATGAAAGGATCCAAAGTGTTTGCCATTTTGAGAATGCTACAGAGAGGCATAATAGAAAATCAGACAAGGAGAAGGAGGCTGCGCCTAATATCATTGCCCAAATATGAGAGCCGCTATTCCCTGTGACTTGCTGAGCACAAATCCTGGAGTCAGTCATACATTTACATAAATAATATTCCTGCTCCCCTCTCACATCACCTAGGAAAGATAACAGGGATTGTATTAGATATAAGGTAGGATAAACAGGCAATATTTCTTGCTAATTGTGGTATTGAATGAAATTATAGGATTCAAATACAATTCCACAGCTCCAGTCTAGAAGAAGGTAAAAGATTAAGTTGGGCCGAGTTCCCCTCTTTGTCAGGTGCATTTTTCATGATATAGCTACATAAATCAGAGTTTTGCAGAAATCTGTATAATATGCCCGGCAGAGGAGGTGTGTGTGTTTATGTGCCATCTGAGCCAGTGTGATCTTCCCAGAACAGGATATCCTGTGTAGTAGAGAGGTCACAATGTAATAGTACATAGAGACTGGAGTGTGATAGACCTCACTGTATGACAATGTCCCTGAGAGATATCTCAGTGTTAGAGACAAAGAGTGTGAGCGGGTACCATTGTCTATTACATACATAGATAAGATTCATAATATCATATCCCTTTAACCCTTTGGGTGCTGACGTGGAGACATACAATACTCTAGCATTTCTGTCCATGTGGAATAAACAAATCTGTCTGATCTAAGACGTAATCTCACATACATACATAAGTTAACTGTAAACCTGCCAGGGATAATTATGCAGCTATTACAGGTTGGCAGCTGTCTGAGCCCTTACGCTTGGTGCATAAAAGCCCCTCTTATCAGACACTGCTCAGAAATGAGACCCGCAAATCTACCTTAAATCATAATATTCATGAATACACAGAGGGTTTTATCACTGTCATGACTGGAGAACTGAAGAGGCTGCGGGCTTGAACCTCCTGCCCTGATACAACTAAAGATTATTTATATCTTACATTTAACAGAGAATTTTAAATGCTGAAAAAATATTTTTGTTTGTTTAAAAAATGTGGGATATATGTTATAGAAAATGTACTTTACAGTGTTACTCCTTTGGCTGATATGAATTTGTATTATTTTTACAAATTTGTGTAATACACTAAAAGAGGAGTTTTGTATATGCATTGATTATTACAATTATTCCAATTTGAAGATTTATAATAGCAATATTCAGTATTAAACACATTTGCAACGATCATGGTTCATGAATCCAGTTGAGCTTATTGTCTCCAGTCTTAAAAGGACAACAAGGGGTAGAGAGGGTTTGGTTGATTTACAAGTCTAAAAGTTTTTAAGAATAATCAGATTTGATTTATTGACTTTGCACAGCAATGGATAGCAAGTTGCTTAAACATTGTGCCTTAAAAAATCACCACTGCCTGTAGACAAAGTTGCTTCCTACTATAGTTTAATACTAAATTCTGCTTTTTCAAATCATTGAAAATGGATTTTATTACTGATCAATGCCAATTTCAAACACATAGGGCCTTATTCTATTAATGGCTGTAAAATGTCTGCAAAGCTGCGATTCCTTACGAGAGTTCTGGGGCCCCTTGTAGCCCTATGTCTACGTTGCTATTCAAACGAAGGTGGGCGCAGTACAACAGGGGTGTATCCCATTCTGATTGGCTTACACTTTGGCGCTTCTGATTGCCTGAAATTTGATTAACAGCCATTTCAGCCAATGAGAAGGCGCCATTCCGTTTTTTTTACCGGAAGAAGGCCTGGAAGCCTCATTAGCTTTTTATTTTTATTTTTTAGAGCACAGATTTTGAAGGGCCCAGCCGGGGCAGAAGATGACAAGGCCGGGGACATCCGGGACAGGTAAGTTTAATGTCTTTTATGTGTAATGTTCATCATGTTGTGTGTATTTATTTATATGTGTGACTAATGTTATGTATGTTTTTTTCCAGGGCCCAATCCGGGGAACAGAAGAAGATGGATGGGGACATGATGGAAAGGTGAGTTTAATACTGTATTTGTAATGTTTATTTGTTATATGTAATGTTTTGTACTAACTAGATGTTTCTTTTTTTCCCTAGGGGTTTCCTTTTTTCCTGAAGGGACATCTGCAAAGGTAAGTGGTATTTTATATAGATGTAATAAACAATTATAATATATACATTGTGGTGAAGTGCCACCAGAGGGCAGAAGAGAGCCCTTCAAGACTTTTCCCCAGGAGTGAGAGAGTTAACAACCTGCTCAAAAGGCAGGGGTGTGGCTGCAATGGAGCCCGGCTGCTGCGGCTGTCTCCAGGGGGAGAGCTGTTTGACAGAGCTGGAGTGCTGTGGATGTGTGCAGGGCTGAAGTCAGAAGCCGCACTGAAAACTAAACGACCAAAGCCAGAAGCTTTGAAAAGCGAGCATGCAGTTAAGAGGATCAGAAAGTCCCTGGAGGTAATGACCAAAGGAGGGATCTGCTTTGGGAAAAGAGGCCGGAGATACAGAGCTGAGGTGAGAGAGAAAGACACCTCTGCTACCTATATTTGGACTGTATGTTTTCACTTCTATGAAAGATAGTAAGGGAACTACAGTTAAGTTATGCAGGGCTTCAAGGAGAAGCTAGAACTTATTTTCTGTTTGTTTTATTTTCTGTTGTATGCTGACAAATAAACAGCATAAATCTGCTAAACATTTAAAGGGCCCCTGCTTTCTCCATTTTGGTGCTGGATATCAGGACACGGATCCTGAGAGTGACAGTGAATCTGTCACAACATATATAAATAAATAATATGGTTGGTTACATATAAACAATATGTTGGAGGAATAAGCTTCTATATTTAATTATTCATAAGATAAAACATCATAAAGTCAAGCTTTTAGGTAGTCTATCAGCATCATTATACAGTCCTAGCAGGCAGAGCATAATGGAGACGATTGGCAAATCGCGTATGGTTGGCAGATATAGTATAATGGAGTCTATTGGCAAATCACATATGGTTGGCAAAATAACAATGTGGATAAAAACATGGTGACTTATTCACGTTGATTGCGTCACTGCGTAGCTACGTAATTACGTAATTTGCGTTAAATAAGCGGAAATGGATGGGAAAAGGGCTGTAAAAGCCCCATTTAGACCAAAATTCAGTAGCCCATGAGTTAGCCCTAAGAAGGGTGAAACGGGACCGTCTGGACTATCTCTACAGAAGCTCTGGTTATGTGGATTTTTGTATTGGGGGAGTATCATTATACAATATTACAATTATTGGTGAATTATGGTATATTCTTTGACTCCTTTGACTACTTTGAATTGCAAGTCTGCTTTAATGACATATAGTAGTCTATGGCAATAAGGAGTTTAGTATTTAATAACCCTTACACAAATTATTTTAGGTACTCCCCATATAAATATTAATTATACAACAACTAATTATAAAACATTTTTAAAACCAAAAAGAGTACTAAGGATGCACTTTTCTTTAGATTGGTTTTAAAATTTAAACTTTTTCTGAGTTATATATAAACACATTTTTTATATCTTCTCAAGGATTAGCAAAGTCATTTTGCCATATGAGGGAAGATTTCATGTGACATTAATATATGTAACAGTAATATATGTATATGTAATATATGTAATATATGTTTATATGTAACCAACCATATTTCATGGGACATCATATGTTAATAGCTCTTTACGAGTAATTCACCAATCCATAAGCTATTTTTGTTCCTTTATTTTTCATAATTATCTGAATACAAAAATAGGTGTTAGGCACCAGGGAACTACTATACAGTGGTATATTGAGATAATATAAAGGTAAGTGGTCTAATATATTCTATTTTAGCTTAGATTTAGGGTTTAATGTATTCTAGATTGGGGGCTATGTATAGATAGGGAGTTATGTGTTATAGATAGGGGGTCATGTATAGATAGGGAGTAATGTATTGTAGATAGGGGTTTATTAATAACGTATTTTTTTACTGTAATGTTATGTATATTTGTGTATGCCTTTTCTTTGCAGGTATGTAATTTTTTTTTGTTTTTTGTAGTGGGTACATTTTAATGTATTTTTTTATTTTTTTGTATTGGGATGGGGTTTGTAATGTCCTTTTTATTTTTTGTAGTGGTGGGGTTGTAATGTCCCTTTTTACTTTTTTTGTAGTGGGGGGTTGTAATGTACTTTTTTTAATTTTTGGTGACATAGGTTTTTTTATTTTTTGTAATTAGTGTGGTGGGGGATTAATAGGGGGTAGGTAGGTTGTGTTAGGTAGGGGGTTAAAAGGTTAGGGTAGAGGGGGGTTAGTTTAGATTTAGTGGTATATTGTAGTGTAGTGTTTGTACTTAGTGTCATAAGGGCCCTGGACGACCCTCATGGCACTTATGTGGTTAATTATGCTCTCATTACGGGCCTCTACCTCTCCCACCCTCTACTTTATTGGCTTCACGATGAGCGCCTTTGGCGCTCATCACGGGCCTCGCAATGAGCCCCTTTGTCGCTTATTGCGAGTCTCTACCCCTGTCTACTTCCTCACTTGTGTCTCATTTCCCCCCTCCTTTCCCTCCATTGTGTCTCCTTCCCCCTTCCCCCCCATGTTTTTAACCCCCTCCCTCCTATGCATCTCTTTCCCCCTCTCCTGTGTCTCTTTCCCCCTCCTCCGTGTTCCCCCATGACTCTTTACCCCATCCCCCTCTGTCTCTTCCCCCTCCCTTGTTTCTCCCTTGTTTCCCCCCATTTCCCTCCCCTGTGTTTCTTCCCCCCTCCTCTCACTCCCCTGTGTCTCTTCCCTTCCTGTGTCTCTTTTCCTCCTGTGTCTCTTCCCCACCTCTACATTCCCTGTGTCTGTTCCCCCCTCCCCTGTGTCTGTTCCCCCTCCCCCTCCCCTGTGTCTCTTTCCCCCTCCCCTGTGTCTCTTCCCCCCTCCCCCTCGCCTGTGTCTCTTTCCCCCTCCCCCGTGTCTCTTTCCCCCTCCCCTGTGTCTCTTTCCCCCCTCCCCCTCGCCTGTGTCTCTTTCCCCCTCCACTGTGTCTCTTTCCCCCTCCACTGTGTCTCTTTCCCCCTCCACTGTGTCTCTTTCCCCCTCCCCTGTGTCTCTTACCCCCTCCCCCCTCCCTGTGTCTCTTACCCCCTCCCCCCTCCCTGTGTCTCTTACCCCCTCCCTCCCTGTGCCTCTTACCCCCTCCCTCCTCTGTGTCTCTTACCCCCTCTCCCTCCTCTGTGTCTCTTACCCCCTCTCCCTCCTCTGTGTCTTTTCCCCTTCCCCTGTGTCCATTTCCCTCCCCTGTTTATTTCCCCCTATCTGTGCCAACCAGCAAAGTGCACCTGCGAGGGCCAATGCCGTGCAGTGCGCATGCGCGCGCCCATCGCAGAGCACATGCACAGATATCGCCATGCATTGTGCATGCACGCGCCCAGCACAGTGTGTCTACATGCGGGGCTTTGCAATTGGTTGTATTTGTCTCTAACGTGACGACGAATCGTTATTTGACAACTACCGTATAAACTTGAATATAAGTCGAGTTTTTCAGCCCTTTTTTAAACCTTAAAAGGGCCCCCTCGGCTTATACTCGAGTCACTCTCCCCCCCATGTCTCTCTAACCCCCCTGTGTCTCTCTAACTACCCCCATGTCTCTCTAGCTACCCCATGTCTCTCTAGCTACCCCGTGTCTCTCTAACCCCCTGTGTGTCTCTTTCCCTCCCCCTCCTCATCATCATCAACCCCCCTCCTCATCCTAAACCCCCTCCTCACTTTACCCCTCTAAATACCTTCCCCTCTCCCTTTCTTAAATTTTTCAATCAGAAAAATCACATTAATTTCCATGTAATTGAGAAAGTCCCCAATAACCTGTCTGTTCATGTTTACTCAGAATTACAGGGACATTGTGTTGATTTTGCTAAAAGAATAGACCTGATACATATATAAATAAAACAATCGACCATGTGGGACTTAGGCTTAAATGACCCCTGAAGGTGCTCATTGCAGTGCGAGCCTCGCAAAGCGAGATGAGCTGTCGACCACGCAGGGATTAGGCTGCAATGAGCTCCAAAGGCGCTAATTTTACTGCAAGCCTTGCAAAGTAAGACAAGCAGTTGAGGCACGCGGAACTTAGGCTACAATGAGCGCCGAAGGTGCTCATTGCACTGTAATCCTTGCAAAGCGAGGTGAGCAGTTGAGGCACAGGGAACTGACGACCCATATGACTTAGGACCAAAACACGTACATGCACTGTGCGCCTCAGAAAATTGCGACTTTAACGGTTGAAACACAAAACTAAAAAGACATGAAAAACACAACAAATATGCCTCAAATTAACTTATACACACCACAGTGGGAGAGCCAGGAAGGTTGTGAGTGAGGTTGCAAGTTAATTTGATGCATATTTGCTGTTTTTTCACAATCAAAAATCACCTAAGCAAGAAAAAAAAATAGCAGAAAAAACTCAAAATGATGAAAACGAGGCCCAAGGACATAAAACTACCCCTGCAGGACAAAAAAAAAGCCCTAAGCAGCAATACTTAACAAAAGCCAGTAACACTAACCCTAAATCATTTTTTAAGTGTATTAATGAGAAGAAGGTGAGGAAGGAAGCTATAGGAACATTACAATGTGACACAAGCCATCTGAAAATTAGTGACCAGGAAAAGGCAGATGAGCTAAATAGGGTCTTTTCTTCGGTATGCACAAGGGATGTATCAGTGGTTGGTACATACCATAATGGGGCTACACTACCTTTGTCAAATAATTGGTTAACACAGGAAGTAATTTAAAAGAGGTTGGAAAAAATAAATGTTAATAAATCCCCGGGTCCTTATGGAATAAATCCACGGGTACTGAGGGAACTGGGTTCTGTAATAGCCAAACCATTCTATTTAATTTTTTAAGATTCACTCAACACAGGGTCTCTTCCAGATGACTGGAGAAAATCAGGTGTGATACCTATATTTGAAAAGGGAGCAAGAGCAAATCCGGGGAATTATAGACATGTAAACCTCACATCTGTAGTGGGGAAGCTTTTAGAAGGGTTTATAACGGATAATATACAAGAATATGTTTATTATAACAGGATTATAAGTAGGAGTCAACATGGATTTATGAGGAATAGGTCATGTCAAACAAACCTAATTAGTTTCTATGAGGAGGTTAGTAGGAACCTGGATCAAGGCAACTCAGTAGATGTAGTCTTTTTGGATTTTGCAAAGGCTTTTGATACAGTGCCACATGGGAGACTATTGTGAAAACTAAGAGATACAGGAATTGCAGTAAATATCTGCTCATGGATTGAGAGCTGGCTAAAAGACAGGAAGCAAAGGGTTGTTGTAAATGGAACATACTTGGATTGGACTAATGTGGTAAGTGGGGTTCCTCACGTTTCAGTATTAGGTCCTCTCCTTTTTAACATATTTATTAATGACTTAGAGGTGGGATTGGAGTGTGGTGTCTCCATTTTCGACAATGACACAAAGTTTTGCAAGGTTATTAAATCAGATAATGATGTGCTTTCCCTCCAAAGGGATTTACATAAAATTGAGGAATGGGCATCTAAATGGCAGATGAGATTTAATATGAATAAATGTAAAGTTATGCATCTGGGAAGGAAAAATAGCCATGTCATTTATAATCTTAATGCAACAAATCTAGGTATCCGATATTGAAAGGCATTTGGGAGTGCTTGTGGACAACCACCTAGGTAACAGTGCCAAAGCCAAGCAGCAGCTGCAAAGACAAATACAATATTAGCATGTATTAAGAAGGATATAGAAGCAAGGGAAGCAAATATAATTCTGCCACTATACAAATCTCTAGTACGCCCTCATTTGGAATATGAAGTACAATTTTGGGCACATTTTAGAGCTTGAAAAAGGAACAGAGGAGGGCAACAAAACCAATAAGGGGAATTGAGGGGCTAAGTTATGAAGAATGAGTCTCTAGAAAAAAGGCGTCTAAGAGGAGATATGATTACCTCCTCTATAAATGCATCCATAAAGATTTGTCAAGGGAGCTTTTTGTGCCAAGAGGTTTTCAAATGACAAGGGGACATCCCTTGAGGTTAGACGTAAAAAGATTCCACCTTAAATAAAGAAAAGGGTTCTTCACAGTAAGGGTGGTTAATATGTGGAATTCTCTTCCAGAGGAGGTGGTGACAGCGAATTCGATAGATAACTTTAAAAGGGGAGTGGATTTATTTATAAAAATGGAATTCAGGGTTATCATGGATAATTAGAGAGACAGTATTGATCCAGGGAGAAATCTGATCGCCAGTATCTGGGGTCAGGAAGGAATTAAATTTTTTTCTGTTTGCCTTCCTCTGGATTAATTAATAATAAAAAATAAAAATAAAAAAGATTAATAATTAATCAACAAAGAGTTAATTAATATTTAATCCGCATATTGCAGATCAGAGGAGATCTTAAAAGGTTGAACTTGATGGACTGAAAGGCTTTTTTTAACCTTAATTACTATGTAACTATGTAAATATGTAACTATGTAACTTAATCCAAGCCACTAACATTTACCACAAGCCAGTAACACAACACACTTAACCCAAGGCAGTAACACAATCAAAGACAGTAACACTGAAGCGTGAGGCCTATAAACTACAGGGCGCGAAGGCGCACATAGCCTCGCACTCTGTGGTAAACAGCATTGCTAGCCTTACAATTTTACTCCCATCATTTTTGATGGGCAATTTCCTTGTAAATTTTAATAATGATCAATGCTTAATTACTTATTACTTTTGTAAGTGCATAACAGTGGTCCTTTTATTTACTAGACCGGCAGTACAACGCCACATATATATAAATACAAAACCCATTTTGTTATATATGATAACATTACCACCATTTGGTGATTACTGATATATCAGAACAACTCCATATCGAATATAGCTTTACTCTTTCCCATTCATGGGGCAATATTCAAGCCAAAACCGTAAACCATGCACTAGTTCGGAGCGGTTCAGGGTGGGAACATGATCAATTAAGCAAGCCCCTAACCTCCCACTTCAAATCAGCCAATAGAAAATGAGACTGTCATTTTTATGGCAGAGAATCATGGAGGTTACTTGTTGATCAATTAGGTATGTGGGTCCGATATGCGATCATACTTGCAAAACCTGCAAAATAAAGAATTATGAAAATGAATGCCAATACTGTTCTAGTCCATATGGGTGGCCTGATATGTATTAACTCATTGATACCCGAGATCAATTTAACCCCAAAATCACATATAAAAATAAATATTATTTTGTGATGACTGTTGTCATGATTTAAATGTTTAAGGACTCATATTGTCAGCAATTGAGGAATATGTCCAAGGGAGCATGACATTGTTACATTGGGATTATGTGTTATTGTGTGGTTATATGTTGCCTGTATATGGTTATTATGTATTCTAGTTATAATATATTATAAGAGGGAAAATGTTATATAGAACATATGTGGAATTGGTAGAAATGCTCTGCATAGAAGTTAGCTGCAGATCATTGCACACTCACACATACAAACCTTGCAGATGCAAGTACTTCAAGTAATCCTAAGCAAACACTTGAGTTTAGCATAAAGGTTTGTTCACTAGATATCTGGTGAATTTGATCTTAAGAGCTTTGATAGCCCAAGGTTGCAAGCCAGATGGTCTGACATCACACATACAAAAATGTACACAAGGGTGTTATGAGACTATTTCTGTGTGTTGTACCCTGACTTGGGGAGTGGTCTTGCTATGGGCCACTAAGTAACCTGGATCCAGTATCCTCTGCCTATAGCGGTTGGGCCTTGCCCTCTTCAGAGGCCATCTTTTGTGCCACAGAGAACAGGAACTACATGATTCTGCTGGGGTAGGTTTGAACTAGGTTCATATCAAGCCCCCTAGAAGAAGCAGATTGTGACAGGTGTGGTATGGGAGAGTATAAATATGTTGTTTTGATCATTCAATAAAGGTTGAGAGATGATTTTCACATAAACAAGGTGTGAGACTATTTCTGTGTGTTGTATCCTGATTTGGGGAGTGGCCTTGCCATGGGCCACTAAGTAAGCTGGATCCAGTATTCTCTGCCTGTACCTCTTCAGAAGCCATCTTTTGTGCCACAGAAAACAGGAACTACACAATTCTGCTGGGGTAGGTTTGAACTAGGTTCATATCAAGCCCCCTAGAAGAAGCAGAGCGTGACAACTGTTGTACAATTACTTTCATCACTTTCCCCATTATTTACAGTGCATTATTCATTTTTTATTTGCATTTACAGTGCTACGAATAGCTGTTAATTTGTAGCACTGTACAGGAGCCAGGCGTGCAAGACTTTAACATTTTACAATGACCAAAGGTGCTCATCGCGAGACCCTTAAGACTTTTTTTTTCAAACACAAAAGACCCCCCGATGAATAATTGCAAAAAATAACTTACACTCTCACACACAGCACAGGGGGAGAGCCAGGGAGCCTGTGAGTGAGGTTGTAAGCTAATTTGAGGCATATTTGGCGTTTTTCATTGATCGAAAATCGTCTAAGCGAGAAAAAAAATGTAGGCCGAAAAAACGTAAAATGTATCAGACAGGTTCAAAACGAGACCCAAGCCAGTAATACTTAGACGAACAATGCGAGGCACGCAGGACTTTGAAAATACACATGGCCGAAACCAGGAACACTTACCTGACTAGCGCAAAGCACCCAGGAGTTTGCAAATAAAAGCAACGGAAGTCATTGCGCGCCATGCAAAACTTGAGCAGAGACACAGAGGAGAAAGACACAGGGGAGGGAGAGGGGGGAGAGGGTGGAAAGACACAGGCCTGAGAGACGAAGGAAAAAAGACACAGGGGAGGGAAATAAGGAAAAACAAAAGACAAAGGGCAGTGAGAGGAGGGGGAGGGAGAGAGGGGGAAACAGACACATGGATCAGAGAGTGGAGAGAGGTTCGCAATGAGCACTGAAGGAGATCATTGCTGACTTCGCTATGAGCACCGAAGGTGCTCAGCGCAAGGCATGAAAGTGGCGGATTGCACAACATCTGCAATGAGCGCTCATTGCAGGGCTTGCGATGAGTGCCAAAGGCCCTCATCACCAGGCCCATTAACTACAAGGGGCTCGCGATGAGCTCCGAAGGTGATCATTGTGATGAACAAAAGTTGCGGGTTGCCAAGGCCTGCAATGAGCGGTGAAATCCATAAAGTAAATGGGGGAGAGGCTTGCAATGAGCGCAGAAGGTTCTCAGATTGGGCAGAGCCTCGCATTGTGTGGCAAACAGCATTGCCAGGCTTAAAATTATATTGCCGTCAAGGGCAAGTAGCTAGTTAAAAATAGTGTCTGATGGTATAATCCATGACAAAATATGTGCCAGCGCTACCTTTAGTACTTGCAATTCAGTAGGTACATTATTTTTCATTTTAAGGAAAAACAAGTGAAATTTGTTTAACAGAAAAAATGTTTCCCGTCTTGCCTCTCCTTTTACATAGCACTTTGTTTTATTGCCACCTGAGACAGAGTTCTTTCAGGATACTTTACTTTTCTTTTAGGACATATCTCCATATTCTGCTTCTCATGTTCTCTCAAGAATGGGGGTTCTTCTTTCACCATCTCAATCTCCAGACTCTTTTCTTCCTTATCTTTTACTTTAGTAAGGATTCCAGTTTCTTCTTAATATTTAGGACATTCTTCCTTTGTAAGAACACTGGCTATGTTCATCCATTTGATCTCTACTTTCTCTGGGTCAGAGATCTTTGTCTGGCACTTTCTTTCTATAGTACTCTACACCTCAGGAGTATTCACCAAGGACAGGTGGCTGTGTCCTTCCAGGTTTCTTATGGAGGCCTCTTCATTGCTCTTACCTATATGGTTTCTGCAACTATTAGGGTTCTTCCCCAATAATTTTATCATCATGCTTCATACTGATGCTGGGTTTGTACCCAGTAGGTAAAAACACCTTGTCCTTTTCTCTTTAGCCTGGGCTCATAACTCCAGTCACTTTAATATCATCATCTTGCCCTAGGAGCAAAGGTTCTTTATCTGCACAAGTGGCCTCTTTTGCTTTCTCAGCAATTTTTGTTACTTTTTCTTCAGTCTCACTTGCGCTCTCTGCAGCCTCACTTGCGCTCTCTGCTATCCCACTTCTAACACCAAAGATGGCCACCTGAAACTGAGATTTCCTAAAGGAGTATGCAAAACATGTACTGTATGGTGCAGTAGACTGTGATTTTATTGAGCCAGTAAACATAAAATAACAACATTAGCAACAACTTGGTAGAGAAAATAAAAATCAACATAAACTGACTTACTAACTTGCTGAAATGCCCTGACTAAGCCTGAGCCGCTATTCGGCATCAGGTAAAAACAAAACAAAGAACAAAAATAAGATACAGCAATTGCCTTCACCGGTGTGCACCAAACAGCCTATGGAATACTGCTGAAGTCTTTTACACTTTTTAAATAACCGCAGATGAAGCTTAGGGCTCGCCCGTCTCTCCCACATGCTTCACCCTAGAGACCCTGTGATATTGCAATACTATCTCACTGCAAAATAACAGGACAAGCACTCAGCCTCTTCCCCGGGGCATAATAAATCTGGTACCTTAATTCTGTGCCTCTGGCAGCCTTGGCAGCTCCACTCTGGCATAGACTTTGTCTTTTTAGGCAACTCTGCCTGGGAATCATCAGTACACAATTCTCTTACTAGTTGCCTTTGTAGTTTCACCTCCAGACTCTGTAGCTGCTCTCTCTGACAATTCTGTTAGTCCGGGAAGTTCTTTCTGTTATCCAAAACTGGCAGCCACAGTAAACAAGGTTTTCTCCTTCAGGTTTTCTTTCACCGTACCGAATGCAGATCCACACAGGACAAGCCAGCAAGCTCCTCTTTGTTGCTTGCACTTACTGCTAGCAGCACACAACCTGCCCCCCCCCCCCCCACACACACACACTATCACTCCTTTCCAGGCCTTTAAATGCTGCTCCACCTGGCTAATTAAGTTTTATGCAGGAGTTTTGCTGTATCCGGCACCATCCTCTGGTGCCCCATCTCACAATATATACACATATAAACATCACCCCCCCCCCCACACACACACACACAGCAGCCACCACTCTCAGCATCCATCCCCACACACCACCCAACATCTCTCAGCACCAACCTCCTACAGCACCCATCACTATCTCCTTTGTTCCTCCCTCACAGAACTCTTCCCCCAGTACTATGCTGCCACTTTACTGTCCTTGCTCTCTTACATTCTTCCCTAATACACATCCCCAGAACTGCGCCACACTGCCACCGGTTGGAGCTTCAGTAGAAATGCTCTTATTTAAACAGACACACAGAAATGTAATGCTTGCGATTGATGTGATCAAGGAGGCACATGGGGGTCCTAGTGGAGCCTTGGTGGGTTGGGCTAGGGTGGGAGGCCCCGAAGGGAGCCCTTACAAAAAAAATGCAAATAAAAATTCCACAGTACTGCATCACCCCCCCCCCCCCCCCCCAGAGGAGGGTCCTAGTGCACTGCACCACTGGTAGATCCACCCCTGTTTGTTTGTGGTATATGGGTCCCCTCAGATTCTATATATACTAAATCTTCTGACATAACCTGCATGCTAGTGACTAAACTGGCAGTTGGTTTCCAGATTTAAAAACAGTAACTGTCATTGGAGGCATTTTATATATAAAGACTGGAACAGTTGGTACTTGTGTTTTATGTACAGTTTCACCCCCATAGACTTACACCATGTACATTTGATTATAAAATATAAGGAGTTCAGCTGCACCTCACTGACGAGGCCCATAAAGGCTGAAATGCGTCTGGAGTTTGCTGTTTCTCCTGTTCAGGGCAGAATTGCCTGGTATTTCGGGGCTGGGTCACTCTTTTGAGTGGCACCAGACTGATATACTACAGGATATTTCTCCCTGTGAAATGGCACAAGTGAGCTAAAAGAGGTTGCTCTCAGAGTGGCGTATCATGGCTATAGAACAAACCTTTTTAAGGTTGGTTCGTTCTCTGATGAGCACCTCTGACTTTGTTGTTCTGTATATGCAAATTACCTTTAGGGTTTAGTCTCCCTAAGGGTAATAGGGGATTCCAGACGTGGACCCCTTGCTCACTGTGCCTTAGGGAGTTCAGCTACACCTCACTGACGAGGCTCATAAAGGTCGAAACACTTCTGAGGTTTGCTGTTTCTCCTGTTCAGGGTAGAATTGCCTGGTATTTCGGGGCTGGGTCACTCTTTTGAGTGGCACCAGACTGATATACTACAGGATATTTCTCCCTGTGAAGGGCACAAGTGAGCTAAAAGAGGTTGCTCTCAGAGTGGCGTATCATTGCTATAGAACAAACCTATTAAGGTTGGTTCGTTCTCTGATGAACACCTCTGACTTTGTTGTTCATTATAAAATATGTGCTGTGAAAAGTTATAGACAGCATTAAGTACTATAAGTATCCTCCTTCAGATTTCACAAATAAAAAGTGTTTTTATGCACATTTCTCATAAAAGCAATGATTCTTTAAGACCAATATAACAAAGTTTTATGTTTTTTCTTTCAACGCCATTGAATCAGTATAATATTTAGTCCTTTGAATAAGCTCCATTGAATGTTACTGAAGTTAGGACTTGATAAAAACAAATATTTTGTAGATATTACCAACTGTCGATATAATATAGGTTATTTTTATAGAATACTAAACTCTTTTGATTTAATCAGGATATTAGCTGTTTGATTTCAGATTCCTTCCTGCTTTACCAAACAGAAACACAAAATAAAATTTCACATATTTATGTGCAGATGTAGGTGTTATGATTTATTTAGCACATAATCATCGAAATATTCTCTGTGTCCAAAGGTCCTTTTTACTTGGCTAGACATATACAGCCTTATTAAGTTGTGATTCCGCAAATTGAAAAGAGCTCTATTTAAGCACATAGCATATTTTTTTACAGAAGTTTTTAGTTAGTGAACTTCTATCCAAAAGCAAAATCTTCACTAACTAAAAACTTCTGTAAAAAAATATGCTGTGTGCTTATACAGTGCCCTTTTCAATTTGCCAAATCGCAATTTAATAAGTCTGATACGGTCATGGATAGAGCAAATTCTAATAAGAAAAACAATCAACCTGCCAGTTATCTTATATCTGAGCCATGAAATATTTCTGTTGATGTGGTAAAAATATATTAAATGGAATTGTCACAAAAAAATGCTGACAAATAAATCTGCAACTGTGTAACAATTTCATCATTAGATTTAGTGTTGTGGTGTTTACAGGTTTGAACTGCTGGAGATTTAGCAAGTTTATAGTTACAGCTGGTAGCTTCTATAGTTCTTGCTTTCCTGTGGTATCATTGGTGCTCCTTGGTGGTCATTGTCCTGATACGGGATCATATCCTGCTATCACAAATGCAATGGACCTCATGATTCTACTGGGTAGGATTGATCTAGGATTTTTTCAAGTGCAAGCAAGCAAGTAGATTATGACAGCTGTGCGATCCCTGTAAAGAACATCCGGCTGTCTAAATATCAGCCCTATTAAATTCCCTCATTATGTAAAACCGTAGGCCATAACATAGCCCGCAAGACTAATGGCTATTAAATTGGCCTTTTAAAGCTACCCGCAAACAACTTGCGGGTTAAGGGCAAAAATACTGAACTCTGAACTCCATAGGCGCAAATCCTTTGTTCTGTCGAGCCTGTAACTGTTTTGTTTGGAAATTGCTATTAAATTGCTACAATTTGTTTGGAGGTTAAGCCTATTGCTCTAAGGAAACTACTGTTAGACCCCAGTCTGAGTTTTTCCCTTGTATTTGTCTGCTACTCGCTGTCATAGTTGTGCTGTATACACCCCTCTGTATCTATCCCCTATAAATATTGTTTGACTTTTCAAATTAAAACAGGTCACTTCTGGAGACATATATAAATCGCGTGTCTCTTGTTTTGCTCTTGTTCTTCTGGATAGCTGCAGGGAGGTACTGGGAGACTTTGTAGGATCCTGCTGGGGTAGGCTTGACTTAACAAGTCTTATCAAGCCCTCTACGAAGAAGCAGATCTGGAGTCTCTTGGCAGCCTGGAAGTGCTGATTTCTGATGCAAGGACGCTGACCAATACAGAAGCCAGATATCAAGGTGCTGATGCTGAGATTTCAAAGAACCCCACGGTCCTTGTGGGTAGGTAATCTGTTGACTATAGCAGTTGGCCCTGGGCATGTATGGCCACTACCCTTGGATAGTCACACAGGTGATAACAGTCCGGATGTCACCCCAGCCCCTGTCACATTATCTGCAGCTGAGGAGGATAACGTATTATAGAGGTTTCAGAGATGAAGAGCTGTTACGCCTGATAATCTAACACAAATCAACCAGAAGGTCCAGCTGGAGGGAAGAGAGGTGCCTGCTCACTCTTCTTCAGTGCCTGTGGGTGTGTGGCACTGAGTAGCAGCCCTGCTAAATGTGTAAGAATTTGAAAACAAACATACTGAACATTTAAATATATTTTAAAAAATAGAATGTATTTTTTTTACTCTATTAAAATTAAACAAAGTCTCACATATATCACTGTTGGTCCACAGACACATCCCAGTGGCATAAACATGAATTACTACTAATTCAAAATTAGGAAATTAAAACTAGTTATTATTATTATTGTTGCAGAAAATTATACAAATATCCTTAAATTTTTAGCGTGTATATATATATATATATATATATATATATATATATATATATATAATTAGAACTCTTTTTCCAGTTAGTGTGAATTTTGGCTAGGATATAAGCATCAAACCAGTATTTTCCAATTGCATAAGATATTCAGTATGAAATAGTTAAATACATCTGACCCATGACATAGCGATTTCATTTAGAGACTGGTACACAAGTTCTTAGACAAAGCAAATATGTTTTCTCTTTCATATACAAGGCCATGATTCAAGGATGATCATGATGTCAATTCTGACATCATGTGTTGTGCGCATCTAGGGGCATGTACTAACTGCATGATCTGCACATGCAGATTACTTATTGGATATTATATGTAAACTAGCGACTTGCCCGTCAAATGACGGTCAATACAATTTTAAAGCTGGAAATGCTGTTTTTGACACAATGTGATTCTCTGAGACTCTTAACCTTTTTGTTATCTACAAAGAAGTATAAAAATGTATAATAATTTTTAAAAATTTTTAACAATGAACTGTTAAACCATCTTAAACGTTTTAATTGTCATGTATGCAGTAATAATATAACAATACATGAAATTTGTATGAATATGTATTGTGAACCATTACATACAGTTTTGTAACATGCAACATATATTGTAAACAGTATTGAATTAATTATTTTTAACAATACTAACATGAAATAGCTCAACTTTGCATAAATTAGTATTTTAAACTATTACAGAATGACTCTTAACATGCAACTAGTATTTGAACTCCTGGTAAAGCACATAGGTATTGAATCCAGAAGAAGGCAAACAGTAAAAAACCCCATTGAAACTTAGCCAATATACAATGGGGGGGGGGGGGGAAGGGGGAAAAAATAATTCCTTTCTGACCCCAGTAACTGTCTATTTAATTATACATTTAAAATTTTAACAAATAATTATGCTGCTACTGACATAAATACTTACTAACATTCAATAAATTAACTTTTGAAAAATACAATGTGAACTATGCAAACATTAACGTAAGGTAATAATATTTTAAATTAAATTAGTTAAAAATATAGTGATCTTGAATATTGAATCCAGAGGAAGGCAAACCAAAAAAAAAAAAAAAACAGTGAAACTTGGTCAATTTGTTTCAAAGTGGGCAAAAAATTAATTCCTTCCTGGCCCCATTAACTGACGATAGGATAATTCCCTGCATCAATACTCTCTATATCATGAAACATTTACATTTTGCAACAATTGGTGATCCTGCTCCTAACATTAAACCTTAATTACATAGATTGGAACAACTTTTCAATCCTTTGAAAACATAATTTTAACATTACAATCATGAACCTAAAGTATAAAAATTGAAACTGTAAAGGTAAAAAAATTCAAGGTAACTGTTTTGTGTGGCCAATCCTGGCAAAAGTGACTTCCAAGGCATTCCATTTGTTTTTTGTTTTGTCTGTCAAAGAGGTTCCCTTTCAAAGAGCCCAGGAGACTTTTAATTGTGTCTATGGGATGTAACCACTGTTTATTGTTGTTGTTTTTTTTCCTTTTTTGTTTTGTAATTGTTGTAGTTTTCTAAAATTGTAGATAGAGTTTTGTATGTGAAATAGTGGTTCGCTAAGAAGAAGCCAAGTGACATTAAATGTTGTCCTGGAAATGAAACCACTATTCTCTATGTTTACAAAACCTCATAGTACACAATGTTTTTTATAAAAATAAGTCAATCATTTAATAAATCTCCCTGACTTGGGTTGTCTTCAATTGAAACTTTAATATCATTTGGATTTGTGCACCTTAAAAAAGCAACATAAAGTTGTCCATGTGCAAACACCAGTTCCTGTAAAAAAGTACCAACAGACTTAAAAGTTTGTCCTTGGGATTTATTGATGGTCATGGCAAATGCCTTGATAACTGGAAATTGTCTCCTTTGAAGGACAAAAGGCAAACCACTCTCACTTGCAGCCAAATCAATTCTTGGCATAAAAACTTGTTCACCTTTATGGGTCCCAGTCATAATTTCTGCATGTATGAAATGATCTATTAAATCATGCACAATTAATCTGGTCCCATTACAAAGTCCTTTTTTTGGATTCATATTTCTCAATAGCATGACAAATGCCCCTTTTTCAATTGCAAAACCTGTGGTGGCATTCCAGATGGTGTTAAAGAATTAATAAATTCTATACTAAAATTAGATTCACTGTCTTTATCGTCAGCCAGAACTGAATCTGCACTGTAATAATTATTTTGGTGTGCGTTGATTAATTTAAAAATGTTGTTATTTAGATTCAAGGCATCTATATTTTTGGATGTTAATATCACTTAGTTTGCAATGTCTGAGTAATCGTCGTTATTCAGAGTGTTTATACAGATTGCCAATATGAGTGATTCCTTGCAAACCATTTGTGATGGAATTTCAATGGTATCATTGGGTAAATCATGTATTTGTGAATGTTTTCCTTCTCCAATTTGAATGAGCCAATCATTGAATTAGTTTTGGCCTTCAGATCTCATACTTAATTCTAATTTGAGGTGTGTAAATATTTTCCACAGTTTACTTGTTTTGATACATGTTTCAATGATGTCAGTCTTATTTCCATGTGGCACAACAGGTAATGTTTGCCTAAAATATCCTCCTAACATGACCTTTCCACCAAATGGCAAATTATTATCCATCACTTCTTTTAATAATCTATCAATACATTGCAAAGCATGACATGACATCATTGTTGCCTCATCTATCATAATTAATTTACTTTTTTTTAAATGTTTTGGCTTGTAAAGAATTCAGTTTAGTATCTGACACTGATACCCATCATGTGATTGATCACGAGTTTCAAATTTCAGAATACATCACATTGCTGACACTGACATTGATACCCAGCATGTGAATGATCATGCATTTCAGATTTCAGAATACATCACATTGCTTCAGGAGCACTGACATAGCGAGCTTCTAAATAATTAGAAAGTTTGTCATGTAAAATCGGATTTTCCTTTTCGTTTTGAGCACCTTGCACAACAACAGTTGCTGCATCATATCCTTTGCATATATATTTATACACATATTTGATGGATTTAATAGAAGTGCAAGCTTCCACATTTATGTGTGCATTGTACTTCATTTGCAAATGTGGATTATATGGAACAACATATCTATTATCAACCTTTTGGCCACGGATAATAGCTGTCTGCCTTTCTCTTCTTTTATACAAAGGGTATCCATCACGATTAGCATGCATTTGCATTTGAAATTGTTTTGGAAATTGGTTTGTACATTTTTTATTTTCCAAATATAGTAAATGTGGATTGATATTAACACATGGCCCATGAATCATTCTGTGTGTTACAATCTCAAAAAGTTTGGAACATTTTTCTGGATGTGGCAATTTAGCAGTAATGACTGAATCTACTCTCTCTGCAGTATTTCATTTATCTTTTTCCTGCAGAATTAAAAGTATGTGTGTATGTGGCAGGCCTCTTTTTTTAAATTCAATGGTACAAACAAAAGCCACACATTTCCCTAATAAGTCTGCTTTAGTTATATCATGAATTAATTTATAATTTAAATTTATAGGCCCCACAAAAATGACAAACAACATTGAGTAATCCACAATAATGAGTGTCTACTTTTAGTGCTCTAATGAAAGCAGTATCCTGAGCTTCCTTTAACATAGATATCACTACAACTTTCTATATCTACATTGGTGTTATGTGTAATAACATTGGTGTCAATAGGCAATATTGGATCATTAGGCAGTGTTTCACAGACATGTTTTTCTTTACTTTTTCTTTTCTTTGAAGTTCCAGCACATTTGTGCTTTCTTACCCATTTTTATTTTATTTAAAAGTCTCTGTCGGTCTTCTTCTCTTAAGCGTTGGGAAGTTTGGGGGGACTGTGCATCTCTCCACCTTTGCTTCCTTTCCCTTGCCGCTATTCTATTCCATTCAATTGTGTCTTCTCCGGTGTCCACCATAGTAATCTGTCATTGGAAATACAGGTGTAAGATGTAGTGTGTTTTTTGTACATATTGTTTGTAGCTGCTCTCAATCCAAAGCTAAATAGCATTAATTAAAGAATGCAATGATTTGAAAAGCATTTTGAATTTTTCCATGAAATAAATAAACCCATTAAGTTTTTTTTATTGGCATACATTAAAAAGGAAAGCACTGCATACATATATATTGATAACTATTTTTTTTTTGGTAATCATTATTAAGTCATTAATAAATTAATATACATTAATGAATTAATCAATAACTGACATCAATGGTAAACCTAAAGAGGTAATTATGTTTTTCTAATGAAGGGCAAACAGAAACAGCTATGAGCAAAGTATAGATCGGGCTTAAAATAATGTGCAATTTTGTAATTTTCTTAATGATGAAATCAATTTACTTATGAGGTCTAATTTACGTTCTTTAAAAGTTAATTTGGTAAGCATATACTGTATGGGCCTCATTCAATTGCGATTTGGCCAATTGAATAGGGCTCTAAATAAGCACATCGCATATTTTTTTTAAAGAAGTTTTTAGTTAGTGAAAACCTTGCTTTTGGATAAATGTTTACTAACTAAAAACTTCTTTAAAAAAATATGTTATGTGCTTGTTTAGAGCTCTATTCAATTGGCCAAATTGCAATTGAATGAGGCCCTATGTATGCATACATTGTTTTTTTTGTTTTTATGAATGAATAATTAAATACTAAGGGCCTCATTCATTTGCAAGTTGTGCAATGCAATAGGGCACTATATAAGCAGGTAGCATATTTTTTTGTAATTTTTTTTTGTTGAAAACCTTAGTTTTGGATAGATGTTCATTAACTAAAAAGTTATGTCAAAATAATATTCTATATCCTTATAAAGAGCCCTATTCAATTTTGCAAATTGCTATTGAATGAGGGCCTAAATAAATATAGGTTAATTATTAATCATTAACTGTCATCAATATAAAACAATAAGGTGAAATCATATACCTGTGAATTTGATGTTATTTGAGAAAAAAATCATTGAGATTTCACTCTCTGTCTTCAGACAGGTGCAGAGATGAGTAATCTGTGAAATGACATGAAAATCATTTTTAATGTTTGTATTCAATTAATTTGTGAGTGAATGAAACTATGATGTTTAATAGGCTTAGATGCAAAACATAAACACATAATCATCATTATATTCATAAATACAATCATTAAACTTTTAAATGTAGCACATGTCAGAATGTAAGAAAGAGCTTTAAATATTTAAGTGCTTTAAAGGTCCAGATATGTAAGTGCTTTGTAAAATGTACATATTTTTGGAACTACTGTATTATAATTATTTTTTTGATATTTTGCATTATTATTAATTAATAGTTTCAAAAGCAATGTACATGAATGAGCAGTAAGGCAGATATATAAGTGCAGGTTAACAATTGTTATTACTTTTATTACAGTATATATATATTTTTGTAATGATTACTAATTATTAATTAAAATATTAATATATGGTAATTAATCAATAACTGTCATCAATTAAAAAAAAAGTCTTAATCCTTTTTTGTTCCATAAGAACATAATTAAATGATATACCTGTAAAGGTGATCTTTATTCTCGTCAAAGGCTGCACTCTCTGTGTTGAGTCAGCTGCAGAGACGATTAAACTGTCAAATAGGATGGAACGCATTTGTAATATTTGGATTCATCCCTTTCAGGCAATCAGCAGCAACACAGATATATTGGCATAGATTCAAAACATAAACGCATAATCCTCAATATATTCATAAATTAAAGCATTATGTTTGTAATGATTACTAATTATTAATTAATTAATATATTAATATACGTTAATTAATCAATAACTGTCATCAATTCAAAATACAAATACTTAATCCTTTTTTTGTTCCATAAGCACATAATTAAATGATATACCTGTTCAAAGGCTACAAACGTCACTCTCTGTGTTGAGTCAGCTGCAGAGACGATGAAACTGTCAAATAAGTTGGGAATAATTTGTAATATTTGGATTCATCCCTATCAGGCAATTCACAGCAACTCGCATATATCAGTGCATTGTAAAATACATACATACAAAATACATATTGTTTGTGGTCCTTTTTTTAAAATATAATATTACTAATTAATATTTAATAAATTAATTTACATTATTAATAATTTAATCAATGCCTAAATGTATTCTAAAGAGCAAAGCATTAATATATCAATACAGTAAACGCATTGTAAAATATAGAATATTTGTTGTTCATAATGATTACAAACAATTATTTAATAATGTACATTAATAATTAATGAATCAATGTCTAAATATATTAGAAAGAGTTAAGCATTAATGTATTAATAAACTTTATGCAGTTTAAAATGTTATAATTTTTTTTTCATAATGAATACTAATTAATAATTAATAAATTAATGTACTTTAGTAATTCATTATTCAATGAATTAATATATTACAAACAACTAAGCATGAAAGTATTGCTAAACTAAAGCAAGCATAAATTATAACTTTGTTGCTCAATTTTTTTAGCTAAAAATATATATATTTTTTTAAGAATAATTAATTTATTAATTATTTATTAATGATTATTAATATACTTTAACTATTTGTATTTAATGTTCAGCAATCAGTATCCTGAAGAGCTAACGATCTCTTTGGATTTTCCGGCAGCAGAAAATGTCCAGTCAGACTGTCATCACCTGAGGAGAAAGTGTCAGTTCTGTGGCAAGTGTGCCCTATATATAGGCTGCATGAGCGAAACAAAACTGTTGGTTTAGGCGGGAAATCCGCCATTTCAGAATCTTAATGTGTAAATGTGTAAGTTAGTGTTGTAAAATGGCAGCTTTAGTCTATGTTTTACGCGTTTCGCTAGCATTTTGCGTCCTTCCTATTAGTATTTTTCTACCGCGTACGTCGCTGGCTGTGTTTTGCGCATTTCGGGGACGTGTAGCTTTGTTTTGCTTTTTTTCGGCTGCCATTTTTTTTCTCATTAAGCTGATTTTCAACTGCTTAAATTCACCTCACTTCCAGACGTCCTGGCTGTTCTCTCGTGCTATGCGTGATGTTTTTGTTTTAATTGTTTTTGTGTTTTTCTTGTTTTTTGGTTTGCGTGGTTCGGCCATTAACTTCGTATTTTTCCTATGTAGTACTTTGTTTTTCTAAGTCACGCGTCTCATTTTTTTTTTTCTAGGTCCTACGTCTGGTAATTTTTTATTCTAGCTCCCGCATTCGTCAACTACTTGCAGCCTAAGGCAATCCAGCATTTTGCAAGTGTTTGTAGGCTAAGTCCCGTGTGTTTCATTACCTCCACTGATCGCCTCGCTCATCGCCTGT
Organism: Discoglossus pictus; assembly: GCA_027410445.1. Taxonomy (NCBI): domain Eukaryota; kingdom Metazoa; phylum Chordata; class Amphibia; order Anura; family Alytidae; genus Discoglossus; species Discoglossus pictus. The sequence continues at coordinate 44,312 of JAPZIH010001264.1, forward strand.
GCTGAGCATTTTAGTGGTTTAACAGCTTGCCTCACTTTGCAAGGCTTGCAAGCAATGAGCGCCTTCAGCGCTCATCGCCTAAGTGCTATGAGTTAATGACTCGCCTCACTGTGCGAAACTCGCCGCCGATGAGCGCCTTTGGCGCTAATCGCTAAGTCGTACGCACCACACAAAGCATGACAACATCTCGTAGTTTGACAATTATAGTGTGTGATAAAATGTGACTGGTATTTTGTGGGAAATGCCATGTTGGTATTTGGGGGAACAATATGGATTAGTTCATTCTTATGTAAACAGATATAAAAAATTATGTACACTGATTTTCTGTCAGTTGCAATTCATTAAGTTGGTGACAGCCATTGAGTTGGTGACAGCCATTTTGGTTTGTTACTAATCCACAACTATTTTGTCTAAATAAACTCACCATGAGAAAAAAACAAAGAACTATGTTTTTTCTTGAAGAATGTCATGCTTCTGAGTGGGAAGTGGGGTAAGTATAAGAGTTTCCACAACATTATCTTTATTTGTTACGCGCCAACATATTCTGTAGTGCTGTACAGGGGTTAAGTACATGACAAAAACAAAATTAACACCTTAAAAAGAATGGAGAGCCTTGTTTTTGAGCTTACAATCAAATGTACATCGTGCTTGTTTCCAATGCACTCACAAAAGATTGAAAACTCCCAATTAACAGCCTTATTAAATTGCGATTCAGTAAATTTAAAAGGGCTCTATTTAAGCACACAGCATATTTTTTACAGAAATTTTTAGTTAGTGATCTTCTATCCAAAAGCAAGGAAATATTATCACAATTCTGTTTAAATCCAGGAAATATTCTTCAAATATTATTTTATCAAATGTTGGCACAGAAAAATCATTTGATAAAGTTTAAAGAAATGATCTATTTGAGGGATTTCAAATATATGGTTCTGGTAACAAATTTTTTTCATTGCATATAATTAATAGGCAAAAATATAACATTATTTTCATCTACAAACAATTCTAATTTTTCGTTATTCCTCTTTATAGAGTTTGGATAAATATAGATAGACACTTGAATGTCATCCTGATTTTCTCCTGAAGTAGGCAAGACTTTAGGTGCCACTTTCTTCTACAAACTTTTGTCCATTCCCTTCGGTGAAGTGTGATATTGGATTTAGTTCTTCAGGAATCTATTAGTTCCAGGTGAGAGCAATCTAAAGATTTCACCATATGGGTTAAATGAGAATAACGATTTGAAAGGATGGCCCCCAGTGGTAAGATTTTTTTTTACTTGTATGACTTCCAATATTTATTTTATTATAATTAATATAACAATAAGAAGTAGACAAACAAATATGCACAACTAATTTAACATTTATGGAGTACTTTAAAAATATATTCCTTATGTTTGCATCCAGAGATAATTTATAAACATCTGAAATTATAGTTTATAATTAAGTTTTTGAAACTTGAGGAGTATCTATATTTAATTTAAAATATGATTATAATTAAAACAAGTTGAATTAAGTTTATAGATATAAGAGTTAGATATTTTTTTTATATTTTTAAATGTATTGATATCTAAGGTGGGGTACCTGTTCTGTTTGACCTCTGGGCAGACCTGTAAAGTGATTACTGGATGAGTGTGTTAATCCTCTCTCTTTTGTGATGCATGTACGGGGTATGTCACAGGGTAGCCCTAGGAGATGTGTATCTGCTACTGTAACCGTGCGCTGTGGGTCACTTTGAGGTCCTTCAATGTCCCTGTGATGTGGGGGTTTTGGTAGGCATTGTTTACTTGCTGATTTGCTCCATGTGTTATATAGGGAGAAAAGAGAGGTAAAGGGAGATTGGGGGTCAGAGGAAGAAGGGATAGAGATAAGGGAGAGAGAACATAGAGAAAGAAAGAAAGGAGAGAGAGAATGGGGAGATGGTGAGAGAGAGAAGGAAGAGAGAGAATAAGAGAGAGAAGGGAGGGAGAGAGAAGAGAAGTGAGAGACAGAAGGGAGAGTGAGATGGGAGGGGAGATAGAGAGGAGGGAGAGAGAGAGAGAGAAGGGAGGGAGAGAGAGAAAAGGGAGGGAGAGTGAAGTGAGTCAGAAGGGATAGTGAGGTGGGAGGAGGAGAGAGGGGAGAGAGATGGGGAGAGATAGAATAGAGGGAGATGGGGAGAGATAGAATAGAGAGAGATGGGGAGAGATAGAGATGGGGAGAGATAGAATAGAGAGAAATGGGGAGAGATAGAATAGAGAGAAATGGGGAGAGATAGAATAGAGAGAAATGGGGAGAGATAGAATAGAGAGAGAGGGAGGGAGAAGTGAGAGACAGAAGGGAGAGTGAGATGAGAGGGGGAGATAGAGAGAGAGAGAGAGAGAAGGGAGAGAGAGAGAGAGAGAGGAGAGAGAGAGAGAGAAGGGAGAGAGAGAGAGAGGAGAGAGAGAGAGAGGAGGGAGAGAGAGAGGAGGGAGAGAGAGAGAGAGAGGGAGGGAGAGAGGAAGGAGAGAGAGAGAGGAGGGAGGGAGAGAGAGAGAGAGAGAGGAGGGAGAGAGAGAGGAGGGAGAGAGAGAGGAGGGAGAGAGAGAGAGGAGGGAGAGAGAGAGGAGGGAGAGAGAGAGGAGGGAGAGAGAGAGAAGAGGGAAGGAGATAGAGAAGAGGGAGGGAGAGAGAGGAGGGGGGGAGAGAGAGAGGAGGGAGGGAGAGAGAGAGAAAAGGGAGGGAGAGTGAAGTGAGAGACAGATGGGATAGTGAGATGGGAGAGGGAAAGAGAGGATAGAGATGGGGAGAGGGAGAGAGAGAGGAGACAGAAGAAAAAGAGAGAGAGAGGGAGAGAGAAGGGGAGAGGGAGAATTTGGAGAGGGAAAGAGAGAGAGAAGGAAGAGAGAAAAGGAATAGAGAGAGAGAGAAGGAAGAGAGAAAAGGAATAGAGAGAGAGAGAAGGAAGAGCGAAAAGGAATAGAGAGAGAGAAGGAAGAGCGAGAGAAGAGCGCTGTGGGTCACTTTGAGGTCCTTCAATGGCCCTGTGATGTGGGGGTTTTGGTAGGCATTGTTTACTTGCTGCTTTGCTCCATGTGTTATATAGGGAGAAAAGAGAGGTAAAGGGAGATTGGGGGGTCAGAGGAAGAAGGGATAGAGATAAGGGAGAGAGAACATAGAGAAAGAAAGAAAGGAGAGAGAGAATGGGGAGATGGTGAGAGAGAGAAGGAAGAGAGAGAATAAGAGAGAGAAGGGAGGGAGAGAGAAGAGAAGTGAGAGACAGAAGGGAGAGTGAGATGGGAGGGGAGATAAAGAGGAGGGAGAGAGAGAGAGAAGGGAGGGAGAGAGAGAGAGAAAAGGGAGGGAGAGTTAAGTGAGAGACAGAAGGGATAGTGAGGTGGGAGGAGGAGAGAGGGGAGAGAGATGGGGAGAGATAGAATAGAGGGAGATGGGGAGAGATAGAATAGAGAGAGATGGGGAGAGATAGAGATGGGGAGAGATAGAATAGAGAGGAATGGGGATAGATAGAATAGAGAGAAATGGGGAGATATAGAATAGAGAGAGAGGGAGGGAGAAGTGAGAGACAGAAGGGAGAGTGAGATGAGAGGGGGAGATAGAGAGAGAGAGAGAGAGAGAAGGGAGAGAGAGAGAGAAGGGAGAGAGAGAGAGAAGGGAGAGAGAGAGAGAAGGGAGAGAGAGAGAGAAGGGAGAGAGAGAGAGAAGGGAGAGAGAGAGAGAAGGGAGAGAGGAAGGAGAGGGAGAGAGGAAGG
>JAPZIH010001265.1:0-47995 GCA_027410445.1 Discoglossus pictus
CTGATACCCTCACACACTGCTGTCCCTGTCCCTGGTCCTATTGTCCCTCCCTGAGACCCTCACACACTGCTGTCCCTGTCCCTGGTCCTATTGTCCCTTCCTGAGACCCTCACACACTGCTGTCCCTGTCCCTGGTCCTATTGTCCCCTCCCTGAGACCCTCACACACTGCTGTCCCTGTCCCTGGTCCTATTGTCCCCTCCCTGAGACCCTCACACACTGCTGTCCCTGTCCCTGGTCCCATTGTCCCTTCCATGAGACCCTAACACACTGCTGTCCCTGTCCCTGGTCCTATTGTCCCTTCCCTGAGACCCTCACACACTGCTGTCCCTGTCCCTGGTCCTATTGTCCCTTCCCTGAGACCTCACACAAGCACACTGCTTCTCCCTGTCCCTGGTCCTATTGTCCCTCCTGAGACCCCTCACACACTGCTGTCCTGTCCTGTCCTATTGTCCCTTCCCTGAGACCCTCACACACTGCTGTCCCTGTCCCTGGTCCTATTGTCCCTCCCTGAGACCCTCACACAGCTGCTGTCCCTGTCCTATAGTCCCTTCCCTGAGACCCTCACACACTGCTGTCCCTGTCCCTGGTCCTATTGTCCCTTCCCTGAGACCCTCACACACTGCTGTCCCTGTCCCTGGTCCTATTGTCCCCTCCCTGAGACCCTCACACACTGCTGTCCCTGTCCCTGGTCCTATTGTCCCTTCCCTGGACCCTCACAACACTGCTGTCCCAGTCCCTGGTCCTATTGTCCCTTCCCTGAGACCTCACACACTGCTGTCCCTGTCCCTGGTCCCTATTGTCCCTCCCTGAGACCCTCACACACCTGCTGTCCTTGTCCCTGGTCCTATTGTCCCTCCCTGAGACCCTCACACACATGCTGTCCGCTGGGTCCTATTGTCCCTTCCCTGAGACCCTCACACACTGCTGTCCCTGTCCCTGTCCTATTGTCCCTTCCCTGAGACCCTCACACCACTGCTGTCCGTGTCCCTGGTCCTATTGTCCCCTCCCTGAGACCCTCACACACTGCTGTCCCTGTCCCTGGTCCTATTGTCCCTTCCCTGAGACCCTCACAACCTGCTGTCCCTGTCCCTGGTCCTATTGTCCCTTCCCTGAGACCCTCACACACTGCTGTCCCTGTCCCTGGTCCTATTGTCCCCTCCCTGAGACCCTCACACACTGCTGTCCCTGTCCCTGGTCCTATTGTCCCTCCCTGAGACCCTCACACACTGCTGTCCCTGTCCTGGTCCTATTGTCCCTTCCCTGAGACCCTCACACACTGCTGTCCCTGTCCCTGGTCCTATTGTCCCTCCCTGAGACCCTCACACACTGCTGTCCCTGTCCCTGGTCCTATTGTCCCTGTCCCTGGTCCTATTGTCCCTTCCCTGAGACCCTCACACACTGCTGTCCCTGTCCCTGGTCCTATTGTCCCTTCCCTGAGACCCTCACACACTGCTGTCCCTGTCCCTGGTCCTATTGTCCCTCCCTGAGACCCTCACACACTGCTGTCCCTGTCCCTGGTCCTATTGTCCCCTTCCCTGAGACCCTCACACACTGCTGTCCCTGGTCCTATTGTCCCTCCCTGAGACCCTCACACACTGCTGTCCCTGTCCCTGGTCCTATTGTCCCGTCCCTGAGACCCTCACACACTGCTGTCCCTGTCCCTGGTCCTATTGTCCCTCCCTGAGACCCTCACACACTGCTGTCCCTGTCCCTGGTCCTATTGTCCCTCCCTGAGACCCTCACACACTGCTGTCCCTGTCCCTGGTCCTATTGTCCCTTCCCTGAGACCCTCACACACTGCTGTCCCTGTCCCTGGTCCTATTGTCCCTCCTGAGACCCTCACACACTGCTGTCCCTGTCCCTGGTCCTATTGTCCCTTCCCTGAGACCCTCACCACTGCTGTCCCTGTCCCTGGTCCTATTGTCCCTTCCCTGAGACCCTCACACACTGCTGTCCCTGTCCTGGTCCTATTATCCCTTCCCTCAGACCCTCACACACTGCTGTCCCTGGTCCTATTGTCCCTTCCCTGAGAACCTCACACACTGCTGTCCCTGTCCCTGGTCCTATTGTCCCCCCTGAGACCCTCACACACTGCTGTCCCTGTCCCTGGTCCTATTGTCCCTTCCCTGAGACCCTCACACACTGCTGTCCCTGGTCCTATTGTCCCTTCCCTGAGACCCTCACACACTGCTGTCCCTGTCCCTGGTCCTATTGTCCCTTCCCTGAGACCCTCACACACTGCTGTCCCTGGTCCTATTGTCCCTCCTGGACCCTCACACACTGCTGTCCCTGGTCCTATTGTTCCCTTCCCTGAGACCCTCACACACTGTCTGTCCCTGTCCCTGGTCCTATTGTCCCTTCCCTGAGACCCTCACACACTGCTGTCCCTGTCCCTGGTCCTATTGTCCCTTCCCTGAGACCCTCACACACTGCTGTCCCTGTCCCTGGTCCTATTGTCCCTCCCTGAGACCCTCACACACTGCTGTCCCTGTCCCTGGTCCTATTGTCCCTCCCTGAGACCCTCACACACTGCTGTCCCTGTCCCTGGTCCTATTGTCCCCTCCCTGAGACCCTCACACACTGCTGTCCCTGTCCCTGGTCCTATTGTCCCTTCCCTGAGACCCTCACACACTGCTGTCCCTGTCCCTGTCCTATTGTCCCTCCCTGAGACCCTCACACACTGCTGTCCCTGTCCCTTGTCCTATTGTCCCTCCCTGAGACCCTCACACACTGCTGTCCCTGTCCCTGGTCCTATTGTCCCTTCCCTGAGACCCTCGCACACTGGTGTCCCTGTCCCTGGTCCTATTGTCCCTTCCCTGAGACCCTCAAACACTGCTGTCCCTGTCCCTGGTCCTATTGTCCCTTCCCTGAGACCCTCACACACTGCTGTCCCTGTCCCTGATCCTTTTGTCCCTTCCCTGAGACCCTCACACACTGCTGTCCCTGTCCCTGGTCCTATGTCCCTTCCCTGAGACCCTCACACACTGCTGTCCCTGTCCCTGGTCCTATTGTCCCTCCCTGAGACCCTCACACACTGCTGTCCCTGTCCCTGGTCCTATTGTCCCTTCCCTGAGACCCTCACACACTGCTGTCCCTGTCCCTGGTCCTATTGTCCCTCCCTGAGACCCTCACACACTGCTGTCCCTGTCCCTGGTCCTATTGTCCCTCCCTGAGACCCTCACACACTGCTGTCCCTGTCCCTGGTCCTATTGTCCCCTCCCTGAGACCCTCACACACTGCTGTCCCTGTCCCTGGTCCTATTGTCCCTTCCCTGAGACCCTCACACACTGCTGTCCCTGTCCCTGGTCCTATTGTCCCTTCCCTGAGACCCTCACACACTGCTGTCCCTGTCCCTGGTCCTATTGTCCCTTCCCTGAGACCCTCACACACTGCTGTCTGTCCCTGGTCCTATTGTCCCTTCCCTGAGACCCTCACACACTGCTGTCCTGTCCCTGGTCCTATTGTCCCCTTCCCTGAGACCCTCACACACTACTGTCCCTGTCCCTGGTCCTATTGGCCCTTCCCTGAGACCCTCCACACTGCTGTCCCTGTCCCTGGTCCTATTGTCCCATCCCTTAGACCCTCACACACTGCTGTCCCTGTCCCTGGTCCTATTGTCCCCTCCCTGAGACCCTCACACACTGCTGTCCCTGTCCCTGGTCCTATTGTCCCTTCCCTAAGACCCTCACACACTGCTGTCCCTGTCCCTGGCCTATTGTCCCTTCCCTGAGACCCTCACACACTGCTGTCCCGGTCCCTGGTCCTATTGTCCCCTCCCTGAGACCCTCACACACTGCTGTCCCTGTCCCTGGTCCTATTGTCCCTTCCCTGAGACCCTCACACACTGCTGTCCCTGTCCCTGGTCCTATTGTCCCATCCCTTAGACCCTCACACACTGCTGTCCCTGTCCCTGGTCCTATTGTCCCTCCCTGAGACCCTCACACACTGCTGTCCCGGTCCCTGGTCCTATTGTCCCTTCCCTGAGACCCTCACACACTGCTGTCCCTGTCCCTGGTCCTATTGTCCCTTCCCTGAGACCCTCACACACTGCTGTCCCTGTCCCTGGTCCTATTGTCCCTCCCTGAGACCCTCACACACTGCTGTCCCTGTCCCTGGTCCTATTGTCCCTTCCCTGAGACCCTCACACACTGCTGTCCCTGTCCCTGGTCCTATTGTCCCTTCCTGAGACCCTCACACACTGCTGTCCCTGTCCTTGTCCTATTGTCCCTTCCCTGAGACCCTCACACACTGCTGTCCCTGTCCCTGGTCCTATTGTCCCTTCCCTGAGACCCTCACACACTGCTGTCCCTGTCCCTGGTCCTATTGTCCCTTCCCTGAGACCCTCACACACTGCTGTCCCTGTCCCTGGTCCTATTGTCCCTTCCCTGAGACCCTCACACACTGCTGTCCCTGTCCCTGGTCCTATTGTCCCCTCCCTGAGACCCTCACACACTGCTGTCCCTGTCCCTGGTCCTATTGTCCCTTCCCTGAGACCCTCACACACTGCTGTCCCTGTCCCTGGTCCTATTGTCCCCTTCCCTGAGACCCTCACACACTGCTGTCCCTGTCCCTGGTCCTATTGTCCCTCCCTGAGACCCTCACACACTGCTGTCCCTGTCCCTGGTCCTATTGTCCTTTCCCTGGGACCCTCACACACTGCTGTCCCTGTCCCTGGTCCTATTGTCCTTCCCTGAGACCCTCACACACTGCTGTCCCTGGTCCTATTGTCCCTTCCTGAGACCCTCACACACTGCTGTCCCTGTCCCTGGTCCTATTGTCCCTTCCCTGAGACCCTCACACACTGCTGTCCCTGTCCCTGGTCCTATTGTCCCTTCCCTGAGACCCTCACACACTGCTGTCCCTGTCCCTGGTCCTATTGTCCCCTCCCTGAGACCCTCACACACTGCTGTCCCTGTCCCTGGTCCTATTGTCCCTTCCCTGAGACCCTCACACACTGCTGTCCCTGTCCCTGGTCCTATTGTCCCTCCCTGAGACCCTCACACACTGCTGTCCCTGGTCCTATTGTCCCTTCCCTGAGACCCTCACACACTGCTGTCCCTGTCCCTGGTCCTATTGTCCCTTCCCTGAGACCCTCACACACTGCTGTCCCTGCCCCTGGTCCTATTGTCCCTCCCTGAGACCCTCACACACTGCTGTCCCTGTCCCTGGTCCTATTGTCCCTTCCCTGAGACCCTCACACACTGCTGTCCCTGTCCCTGGTCCTATTGTCCCTTCCCTGAGACCCTCACACACTGCTGTCCCTGTCCCTGGTCCTATTGTCCCCTCCCTGAGACCCTCACACACTGCTGTCCCTGTACCTGGTCCTATTGTCCCCTCCCTGAGACCCTCACACACTGCTGTCCCTGTACCTGGTCCTATTGTCCCCTCCCTGAGACCCTCACACACTGCTGTCCCTGTCCCTGGTCCTATTGTCCCTCCCTGAGACCCTCACACACTGCTGTCCCTGTCCCTGGTCCTATTGTCCCTTCCCTGAGACCCTCACACACTGCTGTCCCTGGTCCTATTGTCCCTTCCTGAGACCCTCACACACTGCTGTCCCTGTCCCTGGTCCTATTGTCCCTTCCCTGGGACCCTCACACACTGCTGTCCATGTCCCTGGTCCTATTGTCCCTTCCCTGAGACCCTCACACACCGCTGTCCCTGTCCCTGGTCCTATTGTCCCTTCCCTGAGACCCTCACACACTGCTGTCCCTGTCCCTGGTCCTATTGTCCCTTCCCTGAGACCCTCACACACTGCTGTCCCTGTCCCTGGTCCTATTGTCCCCTCCCTGAGACCCTCACACACTGCTGTCCCTTTCCCTGGTCGTATTGTCCCTCCCTGAGACCCTCACACACTGCTGTCCCTGTCCCTGGTCCTATTGTCCCCTCGCTGAGACCCTCACACACTGCTGTCCCTGTACCTGGTCCTATTGTCCCCTCCCTGAGACCCTCACACACTGCTGTCCCTGTCCCTGGTCCTATTGTCCCCTCCCTGAGACCCTCACACTCTGCTGTCCCTGTCCCTGGTCCTATTGTCCCTTCCCTGAGACCCTCACACACTGCTGTCCCTGTCCCTGGTCCTATTGTCCCTTCCCTGAGACCCTCACACACTGCTGTCCCTGTCCCTGGTCCTATTGTCCCTTCCCTGGGACCCTCACACACTGCTGTCCCTGTCCCTGGTCCTATTGTCCCTTCCCTGAGACCCTCACACTCTGCTGTCCCTGTCCCTGGTCCTATTGTCCCTTCCCTGAGACCCTCACACACTGCTGTCCCTGTCCCTGGTCCTATTGTCCCTTCCCTGAGACCCTCACACACTGCTGTCCCTGTCCCTGGTCCTATTGTCCCTTCCCTGAGACCCTCACACACTGCTGTCTCTGTCCCTGGTCCTATTGTCCCTTCCCTGAGACCCTCACACACTGCTGTCCCTGTCCCTGGTCCTATTGTCCCTTCCCTGAGACCCTCACACACTGCTGTCCCTTTCCCTGGTCCTATTGTCCCTTCCCTGAGACCCTCACACACTGCTGTCCCTGGTCCCATTGTCCCTTCCCTGAGACCCTCACACACCGCTGTCCCTGTCCCTGTCCCTGGTCCTATTGTCCCTCCCTGAGACCCTCACACACTGCTGTCCCTGGTCCTATTGTCCCTTCCCTGAGACCCTCACACACTGCTGTCCCTGTCCCTGGTCCTATTGTCCCTTCCCTGAGACCCTCACACACCGCTGTCCCTGTCCCTGGTCCTATTGTCCCTCCCTGAGACCCTCACACACCGCTGTCCCTGTCCCTGGTCCTATTGTCCCTTCCCTGAGACCCTCACACACTGCTGTCCCTGTCCCTGGTCCTATTGTCCCTTCCCTGAGACCCTCACACACTGCTGTCCCTGTCCCTGGTCCTATTGTCCCTTCCCTGAGACCCTCACACACTGCTGTCCCTGTCCCTGGTCCTATTGTCCCTTCCCTGAGACCCTCACACACTGCTGTCCCTGTCCCTGGTCCTATTGTCCCTTCCCTGAGACCCTCACACACTGCTGTCCCTGTCCCTGGGCCCTATTGTCCCTTCCCTGAGACCCTCACACACTGCTGTCCCTGTCCCTGGTCCTATTGTCCCCTCCCTGAGACCCTCACACACTGCTGTCCCTGTCCCTGGTCCTATTGTCCCTTCCCTGAGACCCTCACACACTGCTGTCCCTGTCCCTGGTCCTATTGTCCCTTCCCTGAGACCCTCACACACTGCTGTCCCTGTCCCTGGTCCCTATTGTCCCTTCCCTGAGACCCTCACACACTGCTGTCCCTGTCCCTGGTCCTATTGTCCCTTCCCTGAGACCCTCACACACTGCTGTCCCTGTCCCTGGTCCTATTGTCCCTTCCCTGAGACCCTCACACACTGCTGTCCCTGTCCCTGGTCCTATTGTCCCTTCCCTGAGACCCTCACACACTGCTGTCCCTGTCCCTGGTCCTATTGTCCCTTCCCTGAGACCCTCACACACTGCTGTCCCTGTCCCTGGTCCTATTGTCCCTTCCCTGAGACCCTCACACACTGCTGTCCCTGGTCCTATTGTCCCTTCCCTGAGACCCTCACACACTGCTGTCCCTGTCCCTGGTCCTATTGTCCCTCCCTGAGACCCTCACACACTGCTGTCCCTTTCCCTGGTCCTATTGTCCCTTCCCTGAGACCCTCACACACTGCTGTCCCTGTCCCTGGTCCTATTGTCCCTCCCTGAGACCCTCACACACTGCTGTCCCTGTCCCTGGTCCTATTGTCCCTTCCCTGAGACCCTCACACACTGCTGTCCTTGTCCCTGGTCCTATTGTCCCTCCCTCAGACCCTCACACACTGCTGTCCCTGTCCTGGTCCTATTGTCCCTTCCTTGAGACCCTCACACACTGCTGTCCCTGTCCCTGGTCCTATTGTCCCTTCCCTGAGACCCTCACACACTGCTGTCCCTGTCCCTGGTCCTATTGTCCCTTCCCTGAGACCCTCACACACTGCTGTCCCTGTCCCTGGTCCTATTGTCCCCTCCCTGAGACCCTCACACACTGCTGTCCCTGTCCCTGGTCCTATTGTCCCTCCCTCAGACCCTCACACACTGCTGTCCCTGGTCCTATTGTCCCTTCCCTGAGACCCTCACACACTGCTGTCCCTGTCCCTGGTCCTATTGTCCCCTCCCTGAGACCCTCACACACTGCTGTCCCTGTCCCTGGTCCCATTGTCCCCTCCCTGAGACCCTCACACACTGCTGTCCCGGTCCCTGGTCCTATTGTCCCTCCGATGAGACCCTCACACACTGCTGTCCCTGTCCCTGGTCCTATTGTCCCTTCCCTAAGACCCTCACACACTGCTGTCCCTGTCCCTGGTCCTATTGTCCCTCCCTGAGACCCTCACACACTGCTGTCCCGGTCCCCGGTCCCTGGTCCTATTGTCCCTTCCCTGAGACCCTCACACACTGCTGTCCCTGTCCCTGGTCCTATTGTTCCTTCCCTGAGACACTCACACACTGCTGTCCCTGTCCCTGGTCCTATTGTCCCTCCCTGAGACCCTCACACACTGCTGTCCCTGTCCCTGGTCCTATTGTCCCTCCCTGAGACCCTCACACACTGCTGTCCCGGTCCCTGGTCCTATTGTCCCTTCCCTGAGACCCTCACACACTGCTGTCCCTGTCCCTGGTCCTATTGTCCCTCCCTGAGACCCTCACACACTGCTGTCCCTGTCCCTGGTCCTATTGTCCCTCCCTGAGACCCTCACACACTGCTGTCCCTGTCCCTGGTCCTATTGTCCCTCCCTGAGACCCTCACACACTGCTGTCCCTGTCCCTGGTCCTATTGTCCCTCCCTGAGACCCTCACACACTGCTGTCCCGGTCCCTGGTCCTATTGTCCCTTCCCTGAGACCCTCACACACTGCTGTCCCTGTCCCTGGTCCTATTGTCCCTCCCTGAGACCCTCACACACTGCTGTCCCTGTCCCTGGTCCTATTGTCCCCTCCCTGAGACCCTCACACACTGCTGTCCCTGTCCCTGGTCCTATTGTCCCCTCCCTGAGACCCTCACACACTGCTGTCCCTGTCCCTGGTCCTATTGTCCCTCCCTGAGACCCTCACACACTGCTGTCCCTGTCCCTGGTCCTATTGTCCCTTCCCTGAGACCCTCACACACTGCTGTCCCTGTACCTGGTCCTATTGTCCCTTCCCTGAGACCCTCACACACTGCTGTCCCTGTCCTATTGTCCCTTCCCTGAGACCCTCACACACTGCTGTCCCTGTCCTATTGTCCCTTCCCTGAGACCCTCACACACTGCTGTCCCTATCCCTGGTCCTATTGTCCCTTCCCTGAGACCCTCACACACTGCTGTCCCTGTCCTATTGTCCCTTCCCTGAGACCCTCACACACTGCTGTCCCTGTCCTATTGTCCCTTCCCTGAGACCCTCACACACTGCTGTCCCTATCCCTGGTCCTATTGTCCCTTCCCTGAGACCCTCTCACACTGCTGTCCCTGTCCCTGGTCCTATTGTCCTTCCCTGAGACCCTCACACACTGCTGTCCCTGTCCCTGGTCCTATTGTCCCTTCCCTGAGACCCTCACACACTGCTGTCCCTGTCCCTGGTCCTATTGTCCCCTCCCTGAGACCCTCACACACTGCTGTCCCTGTCCCTGGTCCTATTGTCCCCTCCCTGAGACCCTCACACACTGCTGTCCCTGTCCCTGGTCCTATTGTCCCTTCCCTGAGACCCTCACACACTGCTGTCCCTGTCCCTGGTCCTATTGTCCCTCCCTGAGACCCTCACACACTGCTGTCCCTGTCCCTGGTCCTATTGTCCCCTCCCTGAGACCCTCACACACTGCTGTCCCTGTCCCTGGTCCTATTGTCCCTTCCCTGAGACCCTCACACACTGCTGTTCCTGTCCCTGGTCCTATTGTCCCCTCCCTGAGACCCTCACACACTGCTGTCCCTGTCCCTGGTCCTATTGTCCCTTCCCTGAGACCCCCACACACTGCTGTCCCTATCCCTGGTCCTATTGTCCCCTCCCTGAGACCCTCAAACACTGCTGTCCCTGGTCCTATTGTCCCTTCCCTGAGACCCTCACACACCCCTGTCACTGTCCCTGGTCCTATTGTCCCTTCCCTGAGACCCTCACACACTGCTGTCCCTGTCCCTGGTCCTATTGTCCCTTCCCTGAGACCCTCACACACTGCTGTCCCTGTCCCTGGTCCTATTGTCCCTTCCCTGAGACCCTCACACACCGCTGTCCCTGTCCCTGGTCCTATTGTCCCCTCCCTGAGACCCTCACACACTGCTGTCCCTGTCCCTGGTCCTATTGTCCCTTCCCTGAGACCCTCACACACTGCTGTCTCTGGTCCTATTGTCCCCTCCCTGAGACCCTCACACACTGCTGTCCCTGTCCCTGGTCCTATTGTCCCTTCCCTGAGACCCTCACACACTGCTGTACCTGTCCCTGGTCCTATTGTCCCCTCCCTGAGACCCTCACACACTGCTGTCCCTGTCCCTGGTCCTATTGTCCCTTCCCTGAGACCCTCACACACTGTTGTCCCTGGTCCTATTGTCCTTTCCCTGAGACCCTCACACACTGCTGTCCCTGGTCCTATTGTCCCTTCCCTGAGACCCTCACACACTGCTGTCCCTGTCCCTGGTCCTATTGTCCCTTCCCTGAGACCCTCACACACTGCTGTCCCTGTCCCTGGTCCTATTGTCCCTTCCCTGAGACCCTCACACACTGCTGTCCCTGTCCCTGGTCCTATTGTCCCTTCCCTGAGACCCTCACACACTGCTGTCCCTGTCCCTGGTCCTATTGTCCCCTCCCTGAGACCCTCACACACTGCTGTCCCTGTCCCTGGTCCTATTGTCCCCTCCCTGAGACCCTCACACACTGCTGTTCCTGTCCCTGGTCCCATTGTCCCTTCCCTGAGACCCTCACACACCCCTGTCACTGTCCCTGGTCCTATTGTCCCCTCCCTGAGACCCTCACACACTGCTGTCCCTGTCCCTGGTCCTATTGTCCCCTCCCTGAGACCCTCACACACTGCTGTCCCGGTCCCTGGTCCTTTTGTCCCTCCCCTGAGACCCTCACACACTGCTGTCTCTGGTCCTATTGTCCTCTCCCTGAGACCCTCACACACTGCTGTCCCTGTCCCTGGTCCTATTGTCCCTTCCCTGAGACCCTCACACACTGCTGTACCTGTCCCTGGTCCTATTGTCCCTTCCCTGAGACCCTCACACACTGCTGTCCCTGTCCCTGGTCCTATTGTCCCTTCCCTGAGACCCTCACACACTGCTGTCCATGTCCCTGGTCCTATTGTCCCTTCCCTGAGACCCTCACACACTGTTGTCCCTGGTCCTATTGTCCTTTCCCTGAGACCCTCACACACTGTTGTCCCTGGTCCTATTGTCCTTTCCCTGAGACCCTCACACACTGCTGTCCCTGTCCCTGGTCCTATTGTCCCTTCCCTGAGACCCTCACACACTGCTGTCCCTGTCCCTGGTCCTATTGTCCCTTCCCTGAGACCCTCACACACTGCTGTCCCTGTCCCTGGTCCTATTGTCCCTTCCCTGAGACCCTCACACACCGCTGTCCCTGTCCCTATTGTCCCTTCCCTGAGACCCTCACACACTGCTGTCCCTGTCCCTGGTCCTATTGTCCCCTCCCTGAGACCCTCACACACTGCTGTTCCTGTCCCTGGTCCCATTGTCCCTTCCCTGAGACCCTCACACACCCCTGTCACTGTCCCTGGTCCTATTGTCCCCTCCCTGAGACCCTCACACACTGCTGTCCCTGTCCCTGGTCCTATTGTCCCCTCCCTGAGACCCTCACACACTGCTGTCCCTGGTCCCTGGTCCTATTGTCCCTCCCCTGAGACCCTCACACACTGCTGTCCCTGTCCCTGGTCCTATTGTCCCTTCCCTGAGACCCTCACACACTGCTGTCCCTGTCCCTGGTCCTATTGTCCCCTCCCTGAGACCCTCACACACTGCTGTCCCTGTCCCTGGTCCTATTATCCCTTCCCTGAGACCCTCACACACTGCTGTCCCTGTCCCTGGTCCTATTGTCCCCTCCCTGAGACCCTCACACACTGCTGTCCCTGTCCCTGGTCCTATTGTCCCTTCCCTCAGACCCTCACACACTGCTGTCTTTGTCCCTGGTCCTATTGTCCCTTCCCTCAGACCCTCACACACCGCTGTCCCTGTCCCTGGTCCTATTGTCCCTTCCCTCAGACCCTCACACACTGCTGTCCCTGGTCCTATTGTCCCTTCCCTCAGACCCTCACACACCGCTGTCCCTGTCCCTGGTCCTATTGTCCCTTCCCTAAGACCCTCACACACTGCTGATCCCTGTCCCTGGTCCTCTGACTCTCTTTCTCCCCAGCCACATACAATGGCCACACTCAGGTCGCCGTTAAGACCATGAAGCCGGGCAGCATGTCGGCCGGAGCCTTCTTGGAGGAGGCCAATCTCATGAAGACTTTGCAGCACGATCGCTTGGTGAGGCTGAACGCCGTGGTGACCCAAGAGGAGCCCATATATATCATTACTGAGTATATGCAGAAGGGCAGCCTGCTGGACTTCCTGAAGAGCCAAGAGGGAAATAGCCAGCCGGTCACTCAGCTTATTGACTTCTCCGCCCAGGTGAGGCCCTCCTGGGTCACTGTAGTAATAAACCTGGCGCCTCATATCAACCCTTCTCCTCCTTTCCTTGTCTTCTTCTCCTCTCATCTCAGTCTTCCTTATGTTATTCCTTTTTGCTTCTCATTGGCCCTCCATCTTATTGAAGTTTCATATTTATATTATGCTTTTATGAAGAACTTGAACTGAAAAGGTCTTTAATGTGTAATCCAGAGCCTCCTTATGTGCCAGACGTGTACAATGTGCGTCCAGGGCCTCCATATGTGCCAGACGTGTACAATGTGCGTCCAGGGCCTCCATTTGTGCCAGACATGTACAATGTGTGTCCAGAGCCTCCATTTGTGCCAGACATGTACAATGTGTGTCCAGGGCCTCCCTATGTGCCAGACGTGTATTATGTGTGTCCAGGGCCTCCCTATGTGCCAGACGTGTATTATGTGTGTCCAGGTCCTCCATATGTGCCAGAAGCTTACCAAGAAAAATGGGAGAGTTCGAATTTTTAGCAATTAATGAAAAATGTGATTTAATAGGCATTACCAAAACATGGTGGGATGAGTCTCGTGACTGGACTGTTAATCTGGATGGTTATAACCTATTTAGAAAAGATAGGAGCAATGGTAGAAGATAAGGAGGGATTTGTCTGTATGTTAAGCCTGAGTTGAAGCCTATAGTCACAGAAGATATTTATGGTGGACCTAGTGATAAAGCTGAATCCTTGTGGGTAGAGTTAAATAGCGGAGCAGCAAATTCCAAAAGAATATTAGTAGGAGTATTTCTATAAACGGTACAAAGTAAGGTAAATAGGTGGCTCAAGGTATTAAAAAGATTCTGGGATAGAAGCAAGGGGTGCTACTTAAGGATATAATTAACTAAATAGCAAAAAGTAGAGGACAGAACAAGTATCCTTTGATTGTTAGTGCACACCCTAGGCCCTGGGTGTGCACTAACAATCAAAGGATACTTGTTCTGTCCTCTACTTTTTGCTATTTCTATAAACGCCCAAATATAGCTGAAAGTGAGGAAATACAATTATTGTTACAGATTTGAGATGCCACTGAGCGCGGGCAAGTTCTAATAATGGGGGATTATAATTACCCGGAAATAAACTGGATAAATGAGACCCGCGGCTCAGCGAAGGGGAGCAGGATCTTGGGGACACTCAGGGATCATTATCTGGCCCAGGTTGTACAAGAACCTACTAGAAATGACGCCATCTTGGATTTGCCAGACGTGTACTCTGTGTGTCCAGGGCCTCCGTATGTGCCAGACGTATTCTCTGTGTGTCCAGGGCCTCCGTAGGTGCCAGACGTGTACTTTGTGTATCCAGGGCCTCCGTATGTGCCAGACGTGTACTCTGTGTATCCAGGGCCTCCGTATGTGCCAGACGTGTACTCTGTGTATCCAGGGCCTCCGTATGTACCAGATGTGTACTCTGTGTATCCAGGGCCTCCGTATGTGCCAGACGTGTACTCTGTGTATCCAGGGCCTCCGTATGTGCCAGACATGTACTCTGTGTGTCCACGGGCCTCCGCATGTGCCAGACATGTACTCTGTGTGTCCACGGCCTCCGCATGTGCCAGACATGTACTCTGTGTGTCCACGGCCTCCGCATGTGCCAGACATGTACTCTGTTTGTGTCCACAGATTGCAGAAGGGATGTGGTTCATCGAGAGGATGAATTATATCCACCGCGACCTGCGAGCAGCAAACTGTCTGGTGTCTGCGACCCTCACCTGTAAGATAGCCGACTTTGGGCTCGCTCGTGTGATCGAGGACAGCGAGTACACAGCCCGGGAGGGTAAGAAAGGGGGCAACGAGTACACAGCCCGGGAGGGTAAGAAAGGGGGCAACGAGTACACAGGAGGGTAAGAAAGGGGGCAACGAGTACACAGCCCGGGAGGGTAAGAAAGGGGGCAACGAGTACACAGCCCGGGAGGGTAAGAAATGGGGCAACGAGTACACAGGAGGGTAAGAAAGGGGGCAACAAGTACACAGCCCGGGAGGGTAAGAAAGGGGGCAACGAGTACACAGCCCGGGAGGGTAAGAAAGGGGGCAACGAGTACACAGCCCGGGAGGGTAAGAAAGGGGGCAACGAGTACACAGCCCGGGAGGGTAAGAAAGGGGGCAACGAGTACACAGCCCGGGAGGGTAAGAAAGGGGGCAACGAGTACACAGGAGGGTAAGAAAGGGGGCAACGAGTACACAGGAGGGTAAAAAAGGGGGCAACGAGTACACAGCCCGGGAGGGTAAGAAAGGGGGCAACGAGTACACAGCCCGGGAGGGTAAGAAAGGGGGCAACGAGTACACAGCCCGGGAGGGTAAGAAATGGGGCATCGAGTACACAGGAGGGTAAGAAAGGGGGCAACAAGTACACAGCCCGGGAGGGTAAAAAAGGGGGCAACGAGTACACAGCCCGGGAGGGTAAGAAAGGGGGCAACGAGTACACAGCCCGGGAGGGTAAGAAAGGGGGCAACGAGTACACAGGAGGGTAAGAAAGGGGGCAACGAGTACACAGCCCGGGAGGGTAAGAAAGGGGGCAACGAGTACACAGCCCGGGAGGGTAAGAAAGGGGGCAACGAGTACACAGGAGGGTAAGAAAGGGGGCAACAAGTACACAGCCCGGGAGGGTAAGAAAGGGGGCAGCGAGTACACAGCCCGGGAGGGTAAAAAAGGGGGCAACGAGTACACAGCCCGGGAGGGTAAGAAAGGGGGCAACGAGTACACAGCCCGGGAGGGTAAGAAAGGGGGCAACGAGTACACAGGAGGGTAAGAAAGGGGGCAACGAGTACACAGCCCGGGAGGGTAAGAAAGGGGGCAACGAGTACACAGCCCGGGAGGGTAAGAAAGGGGGCAACGAGTACACAGCCCGGGAGGGTAAGAAAGGGGGCAACGAGTACAGAGGAGGGTAAGAAAGGGGGCAGCGAGTACACAGCCAGGGAGGGTAAGAAAGGGGACAGCGAGTACACAGCCCGGGAGGGTAAGAAAGGGGGCAGCGAGTACACAGCCCGGGAGGGTAAAAAAGGGGGCAGCGAGTACACAGCCCGGGAGGTTAAAAAAGGGGGCAGCGAGTACACAGCCCGGGAGGGTAAGAAAGGGGGCAGCGAGTACAGAGGAGGGTAAGAAAGGGGGCAGCGAGTACAGAGGAAGGTAAGAAAGGGGGCAACGAGTACACAGCCCGGGAGGGTAAGAAAGGGGGCAGCGAGTACACAGCCCGGGAGGGTAAGAAAGGGGGCAGCGAGTACACAGCCCGGGAGGGTAAGAAAGGGGACAGCGAGTACACAGCCCGGGAGGGTAAGAAAGGGGACAGCGAGTACACAGCCCGGGAGGGTAAGAAAGGGGACAGCGAGTACACAGCCCGGGAGGGGAAGAAAGGGGGCAACGAGTACACAGGAGGGGAAGAAAGGGAGCAACGAGTACACAGCCCGGGAGGGTATGCATTGCGTGTAAAGCACATGTGACCGATGTCCGCTTCTCCAGTTTGCGCCACCATTAACCTAATCTGACATTACTGACCTGGCCTAATTGGCGCCCATCTCTGCCTCATTAGGTGCCAAGTTCCCCATTAAGTGGACGGCTCCAGAGGCTGCTAATTATGGCTCCTTCACCATAAAATCTGATGTCTGGTCATTTGGGATCCTGCTGATGGAAATCATCACCTATGGAAGGACCCCCTATCCAGGTGAGGGCATGGACGCCCACTATGACTGCAAGTTGGGGGTCTGACCCGGCTACTAACCTGACGTGCCTTCTGTGTCCCTAGGGATGTCAAACATGGAGGTCATCTCTGCCCTGGATAGAGGGTACCGCATGCCGTGCCCTCAGCAATGCCCTCAAGAACTGTATAACATGATGTTACACTGCTGGCAGCAAGAGCCCGAGCAGAGGCCCACCTTTGAGTACA
Source organism: Discoglossus pictus (assembly GCA_027410445.1). Lineage (NCBI taxonomy): Eukaryota > Metazoa > Chordata > Amphibia > Anura > Alytidae > Discoglossus > Discoglossus pictus. The sequence continues at coordinate 16,531 of JAPZIH010001265.1, forward strand.
TGCAGAGCGTCTTGGAGGACTTCTTCACTGCCACTGAGAGCCAGTACCAACACCAGCCCTGATTGGAACAGGTCCTGGCAGACCAGGCCTGGTCAAACTGAGCATGAGCCTGGTCCAGCCAGACCAGGTCAGACTGATGATGACCCTGGTCCAGCCGGACCAGGCTTTGTCAGACTGACCAGGTCCTGTCAAACATGTGCTATGGGGCCCATAGGAGCCAGGATTTAGGATTATCAGTCTAAATTATTAAAACCAATGTCTCCTCTTTCTCATCTGTAGACAATCAGGGTTACCCATGACTCTTGACCTGGCAAGGGGCTCCATTAGTCTTGTCCTGGAAAAGGGTCCAATTAGTCCTGGCCTGGGACGGGGCTCCATTCATCTTGGCCAGGCTGTGCTATCCACCATGGCGAGGCTCCATTTGCACTAGCCTAGTAGGGGATTTGTTAGTCTTGTCCTGGGAGGGGCACCATTAGTCTTGTCCTGGAAAAGGGTTCCATTAGTCCTGGCCTGGGACGGGGCTCCATTAGTCTTGACCTGGAAAAGGGTCCCATTAGTCCTGGCCTGGGACGGGGCTCCATTCATCTTGGCCTGGCAGTGCTATCCACCATGGCGAGGCTCCATTTGCACTAGCCTAGTAGGGGATTTGTTAGTCTTGTCCTGGGAGGGGCTTCATTAGTCTTGTTCTGGAAAAGGTTTCCATTAGTCCTGGGACGGGCTCCATTAGTCTTGTCCTGGCAGGGGCTCTGTTTTGTCTTGTCCTACTGGGGTTTCCCTGAGGATGTGTTGGGGGACCACTGAAGCATGTCTGGGGCAATAGATTTACCCCCTGCATTAACTGCCTTTCTTTCTCATATTTTCTTATTTGTTTTACCACGTGTTATGTTCCATTCATGGTCCAGGGCATGTTACCAAGTGCTGTAATATAAGTACTCTGTTAACCCTCTCATGTCACAGTAATGTGTCGACACCAGGGCTACAAAATCAATAAAATAAGATAACGTGGGATAACCATTTGTGCCCCTGTGTCCCTTTTGTCATTGTCGTTATGGGAGCTCCATCTTATAGGATAGGACAATATATCCCTTGCCTGTTATCAGTGTTATCTCGGTAAGAGTGGCACCAAGTCATTTATTGATGTGGGTTGTCACAAGGAGGGTCTAGATGGACCGGCCAATGAATGGATCCCACCAGTTGGGTCTTCTCCTCTGGCGTGTGCTTCAGGATCTGTGGAGAGCAGGTATGTCGTTCAGGAACATAGATGCAGGGCACCTGGGTAGGTGGACTGGAGCAAAGTGATTTAAAAACTCTTTCCCACCCCTCAGAAATACAGTGACACGCGTGTGTACTTTAACAAGGGGCACTTATAGAGACTTGTATAACTAGATAACTTGTATAGGCCTGATAAATCAATCAGCAGGGGGTCTTCTGTTGAATGTCCCATTGTGTTAGTATCACAATGGGCCTCATAGACCTGCCCTTGCAAACAATAATTGAATCAGAGTATATGATTTCCACAACTACATATAAAATACATGCCAATATGATGGATGTCCAACATGGATATAATCAGTATCAGGCCTACTCAGCAATGTAAAACATACTATTTTAAACATATGCACCTAATAAGGCCCAAGTGAAATTCTTTAAAGTAACATTGAAAAAAACAAAAAAATATTCATTACGGTCTGTGGAGACTTTAACGTGATCTTAAATCCCCGGGAAGATAAGAACGTCGCAAAAAGTGGTTTATTGATCAAAGAACCATACAGAAAGCGAAACAATCTGACTTAATATGCAGTTCTAACCTCTCCGATACATGGAGAAAGGAATTACTCCCACTGTTCGCATAGACTTGCATCCTATGCCAGATTAGATTAGATTTTCTCTAATGAATTAAGTCTCAAAAAGCTTGATGATGCAGATATTAAACCAATATTAAGATCAGATATAAAATAGCCTTAAAATCTGATTTGAGATATAAGAAACTTTCTCCTTGGAAACTGGTGCAATCATCCTCAAAGAAGAACATCTGAGAAATCGTATCAAGGAAGTGAATAGAGTATCTGTAGACTCTGGTGTGACTACACGGCTAGCCCATGAAGCCTTCATGAGAGGGGATTGTCACGACCCACTCTCTGGCTGGGGTCTGCTGACTTGATTTGGGTTACTCTGGACCTTGGAGTAGCTTTGAGTACAGGAACATCATGTCTCAGCCCTTGGTTTAGACTGAGCAATATTGACAGTAAGTCTGACGAATCTTACTGCAAGCATATGTCCCCGGGTAAATAATACATCTACACACCACGTCTTGATGAAAATTATGAACACTTTATTGAATTTAGTCAGCTTATTTAAAACCTTGCACAACACATTATAGGGAGTGGCTACCTTTAGTCAAACCCTCATCCCCCTCTGGACCAATGGAGTAGCCCTTAGGAGCAGCTAATTCCCTCTGTCCCATGTGACAGGGTTAATCCTTGGGAACTATCAGTCCCCTCCCCAGGGGCCGCCCACTAGGTGTGGCTACAAGCTCATTCTATCTCTGTCTGTGGAGAGAGTAACATCTCTGCCCTGGCCTATGGCCCTAGTATTGAGGCTGGAAGACCCTGTACTATACCATTGTCCTACGGTGCCTGGCAGTCTGGCAAATCTCTTTGTTCTGGCCTTGCTATCACTTCAAGTGTTTACGTTAAAGACCATATGGCCAACTCCTGACTGAGAGTTTATACAATGGGGCAGGGTTGACTAATTAAAACATAGCTATCACTCCACAATACAATATACAATATAATACTAACATATTATCACCACAACCCAAACCTTTTGTTCTTCCACATGGCAACAGCATGTGGAAGATAATCCAGCCCAAAATGGCCACTGCTGCCAGTCACAAAATGGCCCCAGCATAGTTCACACCAAATCCAATATGGCCCCTGGGTGATTCATGACAGGGATCTCATAAAAATAAAATCCCAAATGATTAAAGATAGAGGAAGGTCATTACGGGAACTATATATAGAACTAGAAGAACGAAGACATAAACAACATTTGGACAGAGATATTTTCAATCCAACTAGTATTATAAAGGCTTCAATTAAAAAAAAATAGAACAAAAAAAGATGGATGAAGCATTCCTGAGGTTCCAGCAGAGATCATATTGTGGGGGAACAAAACCGGAAAAGTGAAGAGACCAAATACAAATAACCGAATAGATAAGATCATTGTGAAGATCAGTTCGCCCTTAACTAATATACTGTCACGTTCTAAAGGATAGTTGTAGAAAAGGACACCTAATTCCAATTCTTGCCCACAAGATGTCACTGCAGAACGTTGGGGCTCTTTGTTCTGTTTTGCCGCTCTGATCCTCAGCGGGTGCGGCCCAGTCGTCCATCCCCCCCCCCCCCCCCCAAGCTAAGCCCCCATATCCATCCATTCCTGATTGGCTCTAATCACACAAGTCTGCCCATACCCCCCAGCTGCCATTACTGGATGATCCTGATCGAAGAGGGGATTTTTGGGAAAGAACCTACCACCGACATGGCAAAAATGTGAGATAGAGTTTGCTGTAAAAAATAAAGTTTTTGGTTGTTATTTGGAACGCATAGAGGATGGCGTGTTTAATTTAACGGGAGCGCTTTATTTTTTTCCTGAGCTAAAGTACATGGACATGTTCCTGATCCAATTCCTTCAACAAAGATCTCCTATTTAGTGGGGAGTTCCTGTGGCCAAAGGATTGTCTGTAACTTTATTTGGAATCTTCACCATCATGTACAGACATAAGATTATTACAAATCTTGATAAAATTATACAAATATTTAAAGGGTACTAATATGACCTTTTTAATATGGATATAAAGCAGCAAAATGGTGATTCTCAAGACCGATGTATACGAAATTTCCTAGATAAAATTAAGCTACCCAGAGTATCGAAAATAGATCTGGGTATGGAGGTATGGAGATACATGGACCTAACACTAGTTTGGCTTTGGTGACTTTGGCTCTCGGGCCATTAGCGCACTCTATGGGTCTCCATCCCCCTCTGTCAGGGGCCTAGGGTTTGCTTCGGATATATTTGAAATTTCAAATGCAACCCGTCATGGATGCCCACTTTCACCTGTGTTATTTTCCCTTTTCATTGAACCTTTGGTGGAAACCATCAGAAGCTCAGAAAGAATTATGCGGATTAGGTCAGGTTCATGTGTGAACAAAATATATTTTTTCGCAGTCGACATGGTTATATCAGTAGAAAATCTGACAGACTCCGTAGAAGCTCTGCATCTAGTAATAGAAGAATTTAGCAATGCCTCCAATTATAAAATAAATATTTTGAAATCGGAGGCACGACCCATGAATATGCCATCCCCGGAAATGGATGTTGTGAAGGACAGATTTCATTATAAATGGCAAAACAAAATAAAACACTTGGGAATTGTTTTATATTCAGAACTTAGACAAGTTGTAAGGCAGAAGTTTGAGGATTTGTATATAAAAATAAAGGAGAATCTTCAGGCTTGGAAAAATAGTATCATGTTTTGGTCTTGGCGAATAGCAGCCGTGAGGATGAGTATCTTACCAAAAATAATGAATTTAACGCTTCGTATTCCGATGTGGTCCCTGCATAAATTATTGTCAAACTTCAGATGTTAATAGACAAATATATTCATAATAACAAAATATCTAGGATAAAGAAAACATATATGATGGGGGGGGGCATAGCCTACCCAACAGGCCATTCATATCGCTCACTTAGTGATGTCGACTCAAACTCGGAATCGTATAACTGGACCCAGAATGTGAACTCGGAGTTAAAATTTGGAGAATGACTTCTTTTATGTTTCCATACAAAAGCCGACTTTAAGGAAGAGAAGCTCGGGGATTTATCTGTAGCAAAAAAACATAAGTGGTGGGGTAAAAAAAATGGTGCTTTTCCCCTCGTGCCTCTTCCTAGCCCCATCATACCCCTATCCTCTCTCACCAAACAAGTCAAACCTTCTAAATTATCTGGTAAGAAATTGTATGACGTTCTTAAGAGATCTGTATGGGGACAATAAGTTAATCCACTTTCAGTTATCTAATACATTTTCCATTCCTAAATACTTCTGGTGTGAATATATTAAACTACGTAAATCCTTAATGGCTTCTCCCTTTTATATGGTAGAGTTAAGAAATTTTGACGGATTTCGAAAATGTATTGATATCAAATGAAAAGATCATTTAACAGCCAAATGCTATAAGATTCTCAAGAAATTCTTTCAAGATAAGAAACCCTTTTATTGGAGGTTGTGGGAAGAGGTTATGAGGTCATCCTGGCCTATGGATAAGTGGCAGACATATATATATCAAAAATACATCATATAGATAAACCTATTTCAAGATCATCAATAGATGGGATATAGTTCAACTGAAACTGGGGCAGAAATACGTAATTAGTAGGAGTATGCTATAAACCCCCAAATATGGCGGATATTGAGGAAATCCAATTATTGTTACAGATTGGAGATGCCGCTGAGCGCGGGCAAGTTCTAATAATGGGGGATTATAATTACCCGGAAATAAACTGGATAAATGAGACCAGCAGCTCAGCGAAGGGGAGCAGGTTCTTGGGGACACTCAGGGATCATTATCTGGCCCAGGTTATACAAGAGCCTACTAGAAATGGCGCCATCTTGGATTTAGTCATCACAAATAATATTGATATAGTATCAGATGTTGGAATAGGGCGACCTTTGGAAAACGGTGATCACAACACAGTCTCATTTGGGATTGAATAAAAAAAAAAACATTTTAAGGGCCTAACGAAGACTCTTAATTTTAAAAGGGCAGATTATAATGGTCTAAGGGCAGCAATACAAAGTATAGACTGGGACAGAGGCATGATGGGTAAAAATACTGACCATAAATGGACAGCGTTCAAATCCTTACTAAATATACATACACATCGGCATATACCGTGTGGGAATAAAAGCAAAGGAGTAAATCCCATCCCATGAGGCTTAGCGATGACATAAATATCAAGATATAGAGTAAAAAACAGCCATTTATATTATACACACAAGAGGGGACAGAGACGTCTTTACGGGAGTACAAGGAAATCACCAAGGAAAGGGCTATTGGACTGGCTAACATAGGAAATGGCAAGCTATATGTAAGAGAGTAAGACTAACCCTAAACATGTGTATAAATATATTACTGGGAAGAAGGCCGGGAGGGAAGCTATAGGAACATTACAATGAGACACAGTCTGGTAATTAGTGACCAGGAAAAGGCAGATGAGCTAAATACGTTATTTTCTTCTGTATACACAAGGGAGGGACCAGTGGTTGGGTCACTGCACCATAATAGGTGTAACGGATCTCCTGGCACCCCGACCGGGTACCTCCGTTGATAGACGCGTCCTAGTTTGCGCCGAGGCCTACAAGCACCGCACCGGACACCAAAACCACCACAGACTCCAAGGATAGTACATCAGGAACAAGGGTTCAGTTGGTACAGCTCAAGGGAGTATGCAAAAGCATAGCAATCCCCAGTATGATATAGCGATCCCTTCAATAACGAGACAAGGCTACGTTTTGAAGGGTCAAGAAGAACTATTTTTTAATGACAGGGAATCTCCTTTTATGCAATGGTGCCCTCTGAAGGGCTACACCCACATAATTATCACAACAGCCAATTATATACATGGTTCAACCCCCACGTCTCCTCCCCTCAGATAACAGGTAACACAATTAAAACAGACACAATTTTAACCACATTCTGGATGTACCCCAAATACAGGGGGTACACCTTTAAGTCCCGCACCATTCAATATCTCTCACCCAGGGGAACAACATATACAAAAATGGCATGAATCAGACCAGGGGTTCAAAAGTTAGTAAAAGTATGTTTTTACACATAACACACAGACATTGCACATATCCCCCATACAATACACATATAGGACAATAGGTGAGTCACACCTCCCTGGCAACTTGGATACAATCAGACATTAATTAGATCATTCTTCTTTGTTCTTATCAGAGAATGAAAACACTTTGGAAAATGCAAGGATCCTTTACAACTTTCTTATCTCTTGAATCTCTGTAACAGGATTATCTATTAGCCTAGGTCTGCAAAAGTCTGGCTAATATTCTGAGCCAATATATTCTGTAGAACATCAACCAACATACATATAGTAGGATCATATTTTAACCATAATAAACATAAAACAGTTTAAAACAGTGATGGGTTCCGCTACAATGGGGCTACACTACCATCACCGAATAACTGGGTAACACAGGAAGTAATCCAGAAGAGGTTGGAAAATATAAATGTTACTAAAGCCCCGGGTCCTGATGGAATACATCCAAGGGTCCTGATGGAATACATCCAAGGGTACTGAGGGAATGCATCCAAGGTTCCTGATGGAATACATCCAAGGGTCCTGAGGGAATACATCCAAGGGTCCTGATGGAATACATCCAAGGGTCCTGATGGAATACATCCAAGGGTCCTGATGGAATACATCCAAGGGTACTGAGGGAATACATCCAAGGGTACTGATGGAATACATTCAAGGGTCGTGATGGAATACATCCAAGGGTACTGAGGGAATACATCCAAGGGTACTGATGGAATACATCCAAGGGTCCTGATGGAATTACATCCAAGGGTACTGAGGGAATACATCCACGGCTCCTGATGGAATACATCCAAGGGTCCTGATGGAATACATCCAAGGGTCCTGATGGAATACATCCAAGGGTACTGAGGGAATACATCCAAGGGTACTGATGGAATACATTCAAGGGTCGTGATGGAATACATCCAAGGGTACTGAGGGAATACATCCAAGGGTACTGATGGAATACATCCACGGGTACTGATGGAATACATCCAAGGGTCCTGATGGAATACATCCAAGGGTACTGATGGAATACATCCAAGGGTACTGATGGAATACATCCAAGGGTCCTGATGGAATACATCCAAGGGTACTGATGGAATACATCCAAGGGTCCTGATGGAATACATCTAAGGGTACTGATGGAATACATCCAAGGGTCCTGAGGGAATACATCCAAGGGTCCTGATGGAATTACATCCAAGGGTACTGAGGGAATACATCCAAGAGTCCTGATGGAATACATCCAAGGGTCCTGATGGAATACATGATACATCCAAGGGTCCTGATGGAATACATCCAAGGGTACTGAGGGAATACTTCCAAGGGTCCTGATGGAATACATCCAAGGGTCCTGATGGAATACATCAAAGGGTCCTGAGGGAATACATCCAAGGGTCTTGATGGAATACACCCAAGGGTCCTGATGGAATACATCCAAGGGTCCTGAGGGAATACATCCAAGGGTCCTGATGGAATACATCCAAGGGTACTGAGGGAATACATCCAAGGGTATTGAGGGAATACATCCAAGGGTACTGATGGAATACATCCAAGGGTCCTGATGGAATACATCCAAGGGTCCTGATGGAATACATCCAAGGGTACTGAGGGAATACATCCAAGGGTCCTGATGGAATACATCCAAGGGTCCTGATGGAATACATCCACGGGTACTGATGGAATACATCCAAGGGTACTGAAGGAATACATCCAAGGGTACTGATGGAATACATCCAAGGGTATTGATGGAATACATCCAAGGGTCCTGATGGAATACATCCAAGGGTCCTGATGGAATACATCCAAGGGTCCTGAGGGAATACATCCAAGGGTACTGAGGGAATACATCCACGGGTACTGATGGAATACATCCAAGGGTCCTGATGGAATACATCCAAGGGTACTGAGGGAATACATCCAAGGGTACTGATGGAATACATCCAAGGGTCCTGATGGAATACATCCAAGGGTCCTGAGGGAATACATCCAGGGTACTGAGGGAGCTGGGCTCTGTAATAGCAAAACCATTATATGTAATCTATCAAGACTCGCTCACCACAGGGTCTCTACCAGATGACTGAATAAGGGCAGAGGTGATACCTATATATAAGAAGGGAGCAAGAGCAAAGCCGGGGAATTATAGACCAGTGACCTCACTTCTGTAGTGGGGAAGCTTTTAGAGGGTTAATAAGGGATAATATACAGGAAAGAGTCTATTCAAACAGGATTATACGTAGGAGCCAAAATGGATATATGAGGGATAGGTCATGTCAAACAAATCTAATTAGTTTCTATGAGGAGTGTTAGTAGGAACCTGGATCAGGGCAACTAAGTGGGTGTAGTATTTTTGTTTTTTGCAAAGGCTTTTGATACAGTGCCACATGGAAGGCTATTGTGCAAACTAAGGGATACAGGAATTGCAGTAAATATCTGCTTCCTGTCTTTTAGCTCTCAATCCATGAGCAAAGGGTTGTTGTAAATGGAAAATACTCGGATTGGACTAATGTGGTAAGTGGGGTTCCCCAGGGGTCAGTATTAGGTAAGTGGGGTTCCTCAGGGGTCAGTATTAGATAAGTGGGGTTCCTCAGGGGTCAGTATTTGGTAAGTGGCGTTCCTCAGGGGTCAGTATTGGGTAAGTGGGGTTACTCAGGGGTCATTATTAGGTAAGTGGGTTTCCTCAGGGGTCAGTATTACATAAGTGGGGTTCTCCAGGGGTCAGTATTAGGTAAGTAGGTTTCCTCAGAGGTCAGTATTAGATAAGTGGGGTCAGTATTAGGTAAGTTGGGTTCCTCAGGGGTCAGTATTAGATACAGTATGTGGGGTTCCCCAGGGGTCAGTATTAGGTAAGTAGGTTTCCTCAGAGGTCAGTATTAGATAGGTCGGGTCAGTATTAGGTAAGTTGGGTTCCTCAGGGGTCAGTATTAGGTAAGTGGGGTTCCCCAGGGGTCAGTATTAGGTAAGTGGGGTTCCTCAGGGGTCAGTATTAGATAAGTGGGGTTCCTCATGGCTCAGTATTAGGTAAGTGGGGTTCCTCATGGGTCAGTATTAGGTAAATGGGGTTCCTCAGGGGTCAGTATTAGGTAAGTTGGATTTCCTCAGGGGTCAGTATAAGGTGAGTGGGTTTCCTCAGGGTCAGTATTAGGTAAGTGGGGTTCCTCACGGCTCAGTATTAGGTAAGTGGGGTTTCTCAGGGGTCAGTATAAGGAAAGTGGGTGTCCTCAGGGTCAGTATCAGGTAAGTGGCTTTCCTCAGGGTCGGTATTAGGTAAGTGGGGTTTCCCAGGGGTCAGTATTAGGTAAGTGGGGTTTCTCAGGGGTCAGTATTAGGTAAGTAGGGTTTCTCAGGGGTCAGTATTAGGTAAGTAGGGTTTCTCAGGGGTCAGTATTAGGTAAGCCGAGTTCCTCAGGGTCAGTATTAGGTAAGTGGGGTTCCTCAGGGGTCAGTATTAGATAAGTGGGGTTCCTCACGACTCAGTATTAGGTAAGCGGGGTTCCTCAGGGTCAGTATTAGGTAAGTGGGGTTCCTCAGGGGTCAGTATTAGATAACTGGGGTTCCTCACGACTCAGTATCAGGTAAGTGGGGTTCCTCCGGGGTCAGTATTAGGTCCTCTCCTTTTTAACATATTTATTAATGACTTAGAGGTAGGATTGGAGTGTGGTGTCTCCATTTTCGCTGATGACACAAAGTTGTGCAAGGTAATTAAATCAGATAATGATGTGCTTTCCCTCCAAAGGGGATTTACATAAATTAGAGGAATGGGCATCTAGATGGCAGATGAGATTTAATACAAATAAATGTAAAGTTATGCATCTGGGAAGGAAAAGTAACCATGCAATCTATAGTCTTAATGCAGCACATCTCGGGGTATCAGATATTGAAAGGGATTTGGGAGCTTGTGGACAACCACCTAGGTAACAGTGCTCAATGCCAAGCAGCAGCTGCAAAGGCAAATAAAATATTAGCATGTATTAGGAAGGGTATAGAAGCCAGGGAAGCAAATATAATTCTGCCACTATACAAATCTCTAGTACGCCCTCATTTGGAATATGGAGGACAGTTTGGGCACCACTTCATAAAAAGGACATTTTAGAGCTGGAAAAGGTACAGAGGAGGGCAACAAAACTAATAAGGGGAATGGAGGGGCTAAGTTATGAAGAAAGACTAACCAAATTACACTTATTTTCTCTAGAAAAAAAGAGTCTAAGAGGAGATGTGATTACCTTATATAAATACATCCAGTGAAAGGGTTAATTGTGTTTCTGCTCAGCTTAGCAGGTGCCTAGGTACCAGACAGTAATAGAAACTGCTCTCACAGCTAAAGTATGTAATCCTGAAACCTGTTATCTATAAACATATTTTTTACCAATTATTTTTAATTGCATAGGCCTTGAGAATGTTCTAGAAAGATGTGTACGTGATGATCTGTGCACTTTTCTCATGCACTATTCTTATGCACTGCTCTCATGAATTGCTCTCATGAACTTTTTCTGTGGCACGTGCACTACACCTGATTGGTTGGTACCTGGCACTGGATATTAGCCAATGAGAAACCTGACATGTAAGAATTATTATCCTATCTGTTATATAAGCTCAAAACTTCACCAAATAAACGAGACTCTGTGTGGAAAGCTTACGTGTGTGTGTGTGCGCTCATTTCCATACGGAATCTCCAAGACGTCTTGCTTATGAGTAAAGGTTTACCCCGGTGGTCAGAAAAAACAATTGGTGTAATCTTCACTGGTCCCCTTCAATCCAGGGTCAGTATAAAGATTTGTCGCCGGAGCTTTTTGTGCCAAGAGGTTTTCACCTGACAAGAGGACATCCTGAGGTTAGAAGTAAAAAGATTCCACCTTAAAGAAAGAAAAGGGTTCTTCACAGTAAGGGTGGTTAATCTGTGGAATTCTCTACCAAAGGAGGTGGTGACAGCGGATTCGATAGATAACTTTACCAGGGGACTGTGTTTATTTTTGAATAAAAAGGGAATTCTGGGCTATCCTGGATAATTGGAGAGAGTATTGATCCAGGGAGGAATCCGATCACCAGTACAACTAATTAATTAAAAACGAATCTACATATTGCAGATAAGAGATCTTAAAAGGTTAAACTTGATGGACTGAACGTTTCTTTTCAACCTCAATTACTATGTGACTATCTAGCAATGCCGGTTCTGACCCTCTCTTCACACCTGATGTCCCACCCATGACGGGTCTCGGCAATGTCGGGTGCGACCATCTTGTATTGGAAAATAAAACATTTCAACAAAAAAAAAGCTGATAATCAGTATAACAAGTGGTTACCCACAATGCACAGGACACGCCGGGTGCCTGGCCTATGGGGAGATAAGCTGGTACCACAGTCCTTCAGTGAGGCTCCTCCCCCATCAGGGCTGCGGTCCCATTGGTCATTGGGTCTGTCACTATTTGAGTGGGTAATTATCTTGATCTCACAAGGTCACCCCTCAGGTCAAGCTCCGGCCACTCCATTCCTTCCCATTTCTATGGCACATCTACTTGAGATATAAGGACTGATTACTATCCAACCCCTCTGCCTGAGATATTCTGTATGGTTTATGCTCCTATTGATGTGATGTGGAGACTCCATGTTCTACCCTCTGACCCCTCACTCTATGTCACACTTGGGCTTGTTTTCCCACGTCATGGCCTTTTATATTGATCTCCATATTTACTGTTACTTTGTACCCTCTTGTGTCCAGCCCGGAGATCCAGGCGCCTTTTTTTATCTACCTAACCCCTCACACCACGTCTGGATGATTAAAAGTTATTTGTAACGAGCACCAACATCTAGCTGTCCATTGTACTTGACATTGTATTGTAAAATATATCATTCCTGAGATATTCAGCTTTATTTATATGTAATGACTACACAGGGCATTTCCTGGATTTGCTATTAGTGGTAACGGGAGTGTGAGGATGAGGAGCCCAAACATGGCGCCATAAACCAATAGGTCATGGCCAACATTCCCTATAGTGACGCGGAGCGTTCCCAGGAGACGTTGCGCAACATAGTGAGCGCCCTACCCTCTGACCTCTCACATCTGACCTAATATCCAGACTGTTCTACCCTCTGACCCCTCACATTTGACCTAATATCCAGACTGTTCTACCCTCTGACCCCTCACATCTGACCTAATATCCAGACTGTTCTACCCTCTGACCCCTCACATCTGACCTAATATCAAGACTGTTCTACCCTCTGACCCCTCACATCTGACCTAATATCCAGACTGTTCTACCCTCTGACCCCTCACATCTGACCTAATATCCAGACTTTTCTACCCTCTGACCCCTCACATCTGACCTAATATCCAGACTGTTCTACCCTCTGACCCCTCACATCTGACCTCATATCCAGACTGTTCTACCCTCTGACCCCTCACATCTGACCTAATATCCAGACTGTTCTACCCTCTGACCCCTCACATCTGACCTCATATCCAGACTGTTCTACCCTCTGACCCCTCACATCTGACCTCATATCCAGACTGTTCTACTCTCTGACCTCTCACATCTGACCTAATATCCAGCCTGTTCTACCCTCTGACCTCTCACATCTGACCGAATATCCAGACTGTTCTACCCTCTGACCCCTCACATCTGACCTCATATCCAGACTGTTCTACCCCTGACCCCTCACATCTGACCTAATATCCAGACTGTTCTACCCTCTGACCCCTCACATCTGACCTAATATCCAGACTGTTCTACCCTCTGACCTCTCACATCTGACCTAATATCCAGACTGTTCTACCCTCTGACCTCTCACATCTGACCTAATATCCAGACTGTTCTACCCTCTGACCTCTCACATCTGACCTAACATCCAGACTGTTCTACCCTCTGACCCCTCACATCTGACCTCATATCCAGACTGTTCTACCCTCTGACCCCTCACATCTGACCTAACATCCAGACTGTTCTACCCTCTGACCTCTCACATCTGACCTAATATCCAGACTGTTCTACCCTCTGACCTCTCACATCTAACCTAACATCCAGACTGTTCTACCCTCTGACCTCTCACATCTAACCTAACATCTAGACTGTTCTACCCTCTGACCTCTCACATCTGACCTCATATCCAGACTGTTCTACCCTCTGACCCCTCACATCTGACCTAATACCCAGACTGTTCTACCCTCTGACCCCTCACATCTGACCTAATACCCAGACTGTTCTACCCTCTGACCTCTCACATCTGACCTAATATCCAGACTTTTCTACCCTCTGACCTCTCACATCTGACCTAATATCCAGACTGTTCTACCCTCTGACCTCTCACATCTGACCTAATATCCAGACTGTTCTACCTTCTGACCCCTCACATCTGACCTAATTTCCAGACTGTTCTACCTTCTGACCCCTCACATCTGACCTAATATCCAGACTGTTCTACCCTCTGACCCCTCACATCTGACCTAATATCCAGACTGTTCTACCCTCTGACCCCTCACATCTGACCTAACATCAAGACTGTTCTACCCTCTGACCCCTCACATCTGACCTAATATCCAGACTGTTCTACCCTCTGACCCCTCACATCTGACCTAATATCAAGACTGTTCAACCCTCTGACCCCTCACATCTGACCTAATATCCAGACTGTTCTACCCTCTGACCCCTCACATCTGACCTAATATCCAGACTTTTCTACCCTCTGACCCCTCACATCTGACCTAATATCCAGACTGTTCTACCCTCTGACCCCTCACATCTGACCTAATATCCAGACTGTTCTACCCTCTGACCCCTCACATCTGACCTAATATCCAGACTGTTCTACCCTCTGACCCCTCACATCTGACCTCATACCCAGACTGTTCTACCCTCTGACCCCTCACATCTGACCTCATACCCAGACTGTTCTACCCTCTGACCTCTCACATCTGACCTCATATCCAGACTGTTCTACCCCTGACCCCTCACATCTGACCTAATATCCAGACTGTTCTACCCTCTGACCCCTCACATCTGACCTAATATCCAGACTTTTCTACCCTCTGACCCCTCACATCTGACCTAATATCCAGACTTTTCTACCCTCTGACCCCTCACATCTGACCTAATATCCAGACTGTTCTACCCTCTGACCCCTCACATCTGACCTAATATCCAGACTGTTCTACCCTCTGACCCCTCACATCTGACCTCATATCCAGACTGTTCTACCCTCTGACCCCTCACATCTGACCTCATATCCAGACTTTTCTACTCTCTGACCTCTCACATCTGACCTCATATCCAGACTGTTCTACCCCTGACCCCTCACATCTGACCTAATATCCAGACTGTTCTACCCTCTGACCCCTCACATCTGACCTAATATCCAGACTGTTCTACCCTCTGACCTCTCACATCTGACCTAATATCCAGACTGTTCTACCCTCTGACCTCTCACATCTGACCTAATATCCAGACTGTTCTACCCTCTGACCTCTCACATCTGACCTAACATCCAGACTGTTCTACCCTCTGACCTCTCACATCTGACCTCATATCCAGACTGTTCTACCCTCTGACCTCTCACATCTGACCTAACATCCAGACTGTTCTACCCTCTGACCTCTCACATCTGACCTAATATCCAGACTGTTCTACCCTCTGACCCCTCACATCTGACCTAATACCCAGACTGTTCTACCCTCTGACCCCTCACATCTGACCTAATACCCAGACTGTTCTACCCTCTGACCTCTCACATCTGACCTAATATCCAGACTGTTCTACCCTCTGACCTCTCACATCTGACCTAATATCCAGACTGTTCTACCCTCTGACCCCTCACATCTGACCTAATATCCAGACTGTTCTACCTTCTGACCCCTCACATCTGACCTAATTTCCAGACTGTTCTACCCTCTGACCCCTCAAATCTGACCTAATACCCAGACTGTTCTACCCTCTGACCTCTCACATCTGACCTCATATCTAGCCTGTTCTACCCTCTGACCCCTCACATCTGACCTAATATCCAGACTGTTCTATCCTCTGACCTCTCACATCTGACCTAACATCCAGACTGTTCTACCCTCTGACCCCTCACATCTGACCTAATACCCAGACTGTTCTACCCTCTGACCTCTCACATCTGACCTCATACCCAGACTGTTCTACCCTCTGACCTCTCACATCTGACCTAATATCCAGACTGTTCTACCCTCTGACCTCTCACATCTGACCTAATATCCAGACTGTTCTACCCTCTGACCCCTCACATCTGACCTAATATCCAGACTGTTCTACCCTCTGACCTCTCACATCTGACCTAATATCCAGACTGTTCTACCCTCTGACCTCTCACATCTGACCTCATATCTAGCCTGTTCTACCCTCTGACCCCTCACATCTGACCTCATATCCAGACTGTTCTACCCTCTGACCTCTCACATCTGACCTAACATCCAGACTGTTCTACCCTCTGACCTCTCACATCTGACCTAATATCAAGACTGTTCAACCCTCTGACCCCTCACATCTGACCTAATATCCAGACTGTTCTACCCTCTGACCCCTCACATCTGACCTAATATCCAGACTTTTCTACCCTCTGACCCCTCACATCTGACCTAATATCCAGACTGTTCTACCCTCTGACCCCTCACATCTGACCTAATATCCAGACTGTTCTACCCTCTGACCCCTCACATTTGACCTAATATCCAGACTGTTCTACCCTCTGACCCCTCACATCTGACCTAATATCCAGACTGTTCTACCCTCTGACCCCTCACATCTGACCTAATATCCAGACTGTTCTACCCTCTGACCCCTCACATCTGACCTAATATCCAGACTGTTCTACCCTCTGACCCCTCACATCTGACCTAATATCAAGACTGTTCTACCCTCTGACCCCTCACATCTGACCTAATATCCAGACTGTTCTACCCTCTGACCCCTCACATCTGACCTAATATCCAGACTTTTCTACCCTCTGACCCCTCACATCTGACCTAATATCCAGACTTTTCTACCCTCTGACCCCTCACATCTGACCTAATATCCAGACTGTTCTACCCTCTGACCCCTCACATCTGACCTAATATCCAGACTGTTCTACCCTCTGACCCCTCACATCTGACCTCATATCCAGACTGTTCTACCCTCTGACCCCTCACATCTGACCTCATATCCAGACTTTTCTACTCTCTGACCTCTCACATCTGACCTAATATCCAGCCTGTTCTACCCTCTGACCTCTCACATCTGACCTCATATCCAGACTGTTCTACCCTCTGACCCCTCACATCTGACCTCATATCCAGACTGTTCTACCCCTGACCCCTCACATCTGACCTAATATCCAGACTGTTCTACCCTCTGACCCCTCACATCTGACCTAATATCCAGACTGTTCTACCCTCTGACCTCTCACATCTGACCTAATATCCAGACTGTTCTACCCTCTGACCTCTCACATCTGACCTAATATCCAGACTGTTCTACCCTCTGACCTCTCACATCTGACCTAACATCCAGACTGTTCTACCCTCTGACCCCTCACATCTGACCTCATATCCAGACTGTTCTACCCTCTGACCTCTCACATCTGACCTAACATCCAGACTGTTCTACCCTCTGACCTCTCACATCTGACCTAATATCCAGACTGTTCTACCCTCTGACCTCTCACTTCTAACCTAACATCCAGACTGTTCTACCCTCTGACCTCTCACATCTGACCTAACATCTAGACTGTTCTACACTCTGACCTCTCACATCTGACCTCATATCCAGACTGTTCTACCCTCTGACCCCTCACATCTGACCTAATACCCAGACTGTTCTACCCTCTGACCCCTCACATCTGACCTAATACCCAGACTGTTCTACCCTCTGACCTCTCACATCTGACCTAATATCCAGACTGTTCTACCCTCTGACCTCTCACATCTGACCTAATATCCAGACTGTTCTACCCTCTGACCTCTCACATCTGACCTAATATCCAGACTGTTCTACCTTCTGACCCCTCACATCTGACCTAATTTCCAGACTGTTCTACCCTCTGACCCCTCAAATCTGACCTAATACCCAGACTGTTCTACCCTCTGACCTCTCACATCTGACCTCATATCTAGCCTGTTCTACCCTCTGACCCCTCACATCTGACCTAATATCCAGACTGTTCTACCCTCTGACCTCTCACATCTGACCTAATATCCAGACTGTTCTACCCTCTGACCCCTCACATCTGACCTAATACCCAGACTGTTCTACCCTCTGACCTCTCACATCTGACCTCATACCCAGACTGTTCTACCCTCTGACCTCTCACATCTGACCTAATATCCAGACTGTTCTACCCTCTGACCTCTCACATCTGACCTAATATCCAGACTGTTCTACCCTCTGACCCCTCACATCTGACCTAATATCCAGACTGTTCTACCCTCTGACCTCTCACATCTGACCTAATATCCAGACTGTTCTACCCTCTGACCTCTCACATCTGACCTCATATCTAGCCTGTTCTACCCTCTGACCCCTCACATCTGACCTCATATCCAGACTGTTCTACCCTCTGACCTCTCACATCTGACCTAACATCCAGACTGTTCTACCCTCTGACCTCTCACATCTGACCTAATATCCAGACTGTTCTACCCTCTGACCTCATATCTAGCCTGTTCTACCCTCTGACCCCTCACATCTGACCTAATATCCAGACTGTTCTACCCTCTGACCTCTCACATCTGACCTAACATCCAGACTGTTCTACCCTCTGACCCCTCACATCTGACCTAATACCCAGACTGTTCTACCCTCTGACCTCTCACATCTGACCTCATACCCAGACTGTTCTACCCTCTGACCTCTCACATCTGACCTAATATCCAGACTGTTCTACCCTCTGACCTCTCACATCTGACCTAATATCCAGACTGTTCTACCCTCTGACCCCTCACATCTGACCTAATATCCAGACTGTTCTACCCTCTGACCTCTCACATCTGACCTAATATCCAGACTGTTCTACCCTCTGACCTCTCACATCTGACCTCATATCTAGCCTGTTCTACCCTCTGACCCCTCACATCTGACCTAATATCCAGACTGTTCTACCCTCTGACCTCTCACATCTGACCTAACATCCAGACTGTTCTACCCTCTGACCTCTCACATCTGACGTAATATCCAGACTGTTCTACCCTCTGACCCCTCACATCTGACCTCATATCCAGACTGTTCTACCCTCTGACCCCTCACATCTGACCTAATATCCAGACTGTTCTACCCTCTGACCCCTCACATCTGACCTCATATCCAGACTGTTCTACCCTCTGACCTCTCACATCTGACCTAATATCCAGACTGTTCTACCCTCTGACCCCTCACATCTGACCTAATATCCAGACTGTTCTACCCTCTGACCCCTCACATCTGACCTCATATCCAGACTGTTCTACCCTCTGACCCCTCACATCTGACCTAATATCCAGACTGTTCTACCCTCTGACCCCTCACATCTGACCTCATATCCAGACTGTTCTACCCTCTGACCTCTCACATCTGACCTAATATCCAGACTGTTCTACCCTCTGACCCCTCACATCTGACCTAATATCCAGACTGTTCTACCCTCTGACCTCTCACATCTGACCTAATATCCAGACTGTTCTACCCTCTGACCCCTCACATCTGACCTCATATCCAGACTGTTCTACCCTCTGACCTCTCACATCTGACCTAATATCCAGACTGTTCTACCCTCTGACCTCTCACATCTGACCTAATATCCAGACTGTTCTACCCTCTGACCCCTCACATCTGACCTCATATCCAGACTGTTCTACCCTCTGACCTCTCACATCTGACCTAACATCCAGACTGTTCTACCCTCTGACCTCTCACATCTGACCTAATATCCAGACTGTTCTACCCTCTGACCTCTCACATCTGACCTCATATCTAGCCTGTTCTACCCTCTGACCCCTCACATCTGACCTAATATCCAGACTGTTCTACCCTCTGACCTCTCACATCTGACCTAACATCCAGACTGTTCTACCCTCTGACCCCTCACATCTGACCTAATACCCAGACTGTTCTACCCTCTGACCTCTCACATCTGACCTCATACCCAGACTGTTCTACCCTCTGACCTCTCACATCTGACCTAATATCCAGACTGTTCTACCCCTCTGACCTCTCACATCTGACCTAATATCCAGACTGTTCTACCCTCTGACCCCTCACATCTGACCTAATATCCAGACTGTTCTACCCTCTGACCTCTCACATCTGACCTAATATCCAGATTGTTCTACCCTCTGACCTCTCACATCTGACCTCATATCTAGCCTGTTCTACCCTCTGACCCCTCACATCTGACCTAACATCCAGACTGTTCTACCCTCTGACCTCTCACATCTGACCTAATATCCAGACTGTTCTACCCTCTGACCTCTCACATCTAACCTAACATCCAGACTGTTCTACCCTCTGACCTCTCACATCTGACCTAACATCTAGACTGTTCTACCCTCTGACCTCTCACATCTGACCTAATATCCAGACTGTTCTACCCTCTGACCCCTCACATCTGACCTAATATCCAGACTGTTCTACCCTCTGACCTCTCACATCTGACCTAATATCCAGACTGTTCTACCCTCTGACCTCTCACATCTGACCTCATATCTAGCCTGTTCTACCCTCTGACCCCTCACATCTGACCTAACATCCAGACTGTTCTACCCTCTGACCTCTCACATCTGACCTAATATCCAGACTGTTCTACCCTCTGACCTCTCACATCTAACCTAACATCCAGACTGTTCTACCCTCTGACCTCTCACATCTGACCTAACATCTAGACTGTTCTACACTCTGACCTCTCACATCTGACCTCATATCCAGACTGTTCTACCCTCTGACCCCTCACATCTGACCTAATACCCAGACTGTTCTACCCTCTGACCCCTCACATCTGACCTAATACCCAGACTGTTCTACCCTCTGACCTCTCACATCTGACCTAACATCCAGACTGTTCTACCCTCTGACCTCTCACATCTGACCTAACATCTAGACTGTTCTACACTCTGACCTCTCACATCTGACCTCATATCCAGACTGTTCTACCCTCTGACCCCTCACATCTGACCTAATACCCAGACTGTTCTACCCTCTGACCCCTCACATCTGACCTAATACCCAGACTGTTCTACCCTCTGACCTCTCACATCTGACCTAATATCCAGACTGTTCTACCCTCTGACCTCTCACATCTGACCTAATATCCAGACTGTTCTACCCTCTGACCTCTCACATCTGACCTAATATCCAGACTGTTCTACCCTCTGACCTCTCACATCTGACCTAACATCCAGACTGTTCTACCCTCTGACCCCTCACATCTGACCTAATACCCAGACTGTTCTACCCTCTGACCTCATACCCAGACTGTTCTACCCTCTGACCTCTCACATCTGACCTAATATCCAGACTGTTCTACCCTCTGACCTCTCACATCTGACCTAATATCCAGACTGTTCTACCCTCTGACCCCTCACATCTGACCTAATATCCAGACTGTTCTACCCTCTGACCTCTCACATCTGACCTAATATCCAGACTGTTCTACCCTCTGACCTCTCACATCTGACCTCATATCTAGCCTGTTCTACCCTCTGACCCCTCACATCTGACCTAATATCCAGACTGTTCTACCCTCTGACCTCTCACATCTGACCTAACATCCAGACTGTTCTACCCTCTGACCTCTCACATCTGACCTAATATCCAGACTGTTCTACCCTCTGACCCCTCACATCTGACCTCATATCCAGACTGTTCTACCCTCTGACCCCTCACATCTGACCTAATATCCAGACTGTTCTACCCTCTGACCCCTCACATCTGACCTCATATCCAGACTGTTCTACCCTCTGACCTCTCACATCTGACCTAATATCCAGACTGTTCTACCCTCTGACCCCTCACATCTGACCTAATATCCAGACTGTTCTACCCTCTGACCCCTCACATCTGACCTCATATCCAGACTGTTCTACCCTCTGACCCCTCACATCTGACCTAATATCCAGACTGTTCTACCCTCTGACCCCTCACATCTGACCTCATATCCAGACAGTTCTACCCTCTGACCTCTCACATCTGACCTAATATCCAGACTGTTCTACCCTCTGACCCCTCACATCTGACCTAATATCCAGACTGTTCTACCCTCTGACCTCTCACATCTGACCTAATATCCAGACTGTTCTACCCTCTGACCCCTCACATCTGACCTCATATCCAGACTGTTCTACCCTCTGACCTCTCACATCTGACCTAATATCCAGACTGTTCTACCCTCTGACCTCTCACATCTGACCTAATATCCAGACTGTTCTACCCTCTGACCTCTCACATCTGACCTCATATCCAGACTGTTCTACCCTCTGACCTCTCACATCTGACCTAACATCCAGACTGTTCTACCCTCTGACCTCTCACATCTGACCTAATATCCAGACTGTTCTACCCTCTGACCTCTCACATCTGACCTCATATCTAGCCTGTTCTACCCTCTGACCCCTCACATCTGACCTAATATCCAGACTGTTCTACCCCTGACCCCTCACATCTGACCTAACATCCAGACTGTTCTACCCTCTGACCCCTCACATCTGACCTAATACCCAGACTGTTCTACCCTCTGACCTCTCACATCTGACCTCATACCCAGACTGTTCTACCCTCTGACCTCTCACATCTGACCTAATATCCAGACTGTTCTACCCTCTGACCTCTCACATCTGACCTAATATCCAGACTGTTCTACCCTCTGACCCCTCACATCTGACCTAATATCCAGACTGTTCTACCCTCTGACCTCTCACATCTGACCTAATATCCAGACTGTTCTACCCTCTGACCTCTCACATCTGACCTCATATCTAGCCTGTTCTACCCTCTGACCTCTCACATCTGACCTAATATCCAGACTGTTCTACCCTCTGACCTCTCACATCTGACCTAACATCCAGACTGTTCTACCCTCTGACCTCTCACATCTGACGTAATATCCAGACTGTTCTACCCTCTGACCTCTCACATCTGACCTCATATCTAGCCTGTTCTACCCTCTGACCTCTCACATCTGACCTAATATCCAGACTGTTCTACCCTCTGACCTCTCACATCTGACCTAACATCCAGACTGTTCTACCCTCTGACCTCTCACATCTGACGTAATATCCAGACTGTTCTACCCTCTGACCCCTCACATCTGACCTCATATCCAGACTGTTCTACCCTCTGACCCCTCACATCTGACCTAATATCCAGACTGTTCTACCCTCTGACCTCTCACACCTGACCCTTAGGGAGTATGATTGGGGACATCTGGGGAGATAGGAGAGCCACCACAAGCCGGACGTGACGTCACACCCATGTCATATGATACCACTAAAATGTATTTATCGGGGTCAGGGGTCACGCCATTTCCGGTCCGTCCGGTTTCTCGGTTTCCATGGAGATAAACTGCGGAGGGCGGAGCCGGGATACTTCCGCTGTCGTCACGAGGGACACGTGGATCCAAGATGGCGGCAGCTGCGGTGAGTACTCCGGGACCGGAATTACCGGAGATACCGAGGCCTGAGAGGGAGGAAGGCCCGAGACCGGAGGGGGGAGAGATGCCAGGGGGGGGGGGTAGAGGTGCCAGGGGGGGGATAGAGGTGCCAGGGGGGGGGGATAGAGGTGCCAGGGGGGGAGAGAGGTGCCAGGGGGGGGATAGAGGTGCCAGGGGGGGGATAGAGGTGCCAGGGGGGGAGAGAGGTGCCAGGGGGGGGGAGGGGGGGATAGAGGTGCCGGGGGGGGGGGGATAGAGGTGCCGAGGGGGGGGGGATAGAGGTGCCAGGGGGGGGAGGGGGGGATAGAGGTGCCGGGGGGGGGGGGGGATAGAGGTGCCAGGGGTGTATATATATCTGTGAGACCTAGAGGTGCTAGGGGTGTATATATATCTGTGAGGCCTAGAGGTGCTAGGGGTGTATATATATCTGTGAGACCTAGAGGTGCTAGGGGTGTATATATATCTGTGAGACCTAGAGGTGCTAGGGGTGTATATATATCTGTGAGACCTAGAGGCGCTAGGGGTGTATATATATCTGTGAGACCTAGAGGTGCTAGGGGTATATATATATCTGTGAGACCTAGAGGTGCTAGGGGTGTATATATATCTGTGAGACCTAGGGGTGCTAGGGGTATATATATATCTGTGAGACCTAGAGGTGCTAGGGGTGTATATATATCTGTGAGACCTAGAGGTGCTAGGGGTGTATATATATCTGTGAGACCTAGAGGTGCTAGGGGTGTATATATATCTGTGAGACCTAGAGGTGCTAGGGGTGTATATATATCTGTGAGTCCTAGAGGTGCTAGGGGTGTATATATATCTGTGAGACCTAGAGGCGCTAGGGGTGTATATATATATATCTGTGAGACCTAGAGGTGCTAGGGGTGTATATATATCTGTGAGACCTAGAGGTGCTAGGGGTGTATATATATCTGTGAGACCTAGAGGTGCTAGGGGTGTATATATATCTGTGAGACCTAGAGGTGCTAGGGGTGTATATATATCTGTGAAACCTAGAGGCGCTAGGGGTGTATATATATCTGTGAGGCCTAGAGGTGCTAGGGGTGTATATATATCTGTGAGACCTAGAGGTGCTAGGGGTGTATATATATCTGTGAGACCTAGAGGTGCTAGGGGTGTATATATATCTGTGAGGCCTAGAGGTGCTAGGGGTGTATATATATCTGTGAGACCTAGAGGTGCTAGGGGTGTATATATATCTGTGAGACCTAGAGGTGCTAGGGGTGTATATATATCTGTGAGACCTAGAGGCGCTAGGGGTGTATATATATATATCTGTGAGACCTAGAGGTGCTAGGGGTGTATATATATCTGTGAGACCTAGAGGTGCTAGGGGTGTATATATATCTGTGAGACCTAGAGGTGCTAGGGGTGTATATATATCTGTGAGGCCTAGAGGTGCTAGGGGTGTATATATATCTGTGAGACCTAGAGGTGCTAGGGGTGTATATATATCTGTGAGGCCTAGAGGTGCTAGGGGTGTATATATATCTGTGAGGCCTAGAGGTGCTAGGGGTGTATATATATCTGTGAGACCTAGAGGTGCTAGGGGTGTATATATATCTGTGAGACCTAGAGGTGCTAGGGGTGTATATATATCTGTGAGACCTAGAGGTGCTAGGGGTGTATATATATCTGTGAGTCCTAGAGGTGCTAGGGGTGTATATATATCTGTGAGACCTAGAGGTGCTAGGGGTGTATATATATCTGTGAGACCTAGAGGCGCTAGGGGTGTATATATATATATCTGTGAGACCTAGAGGTGCTAGGGGTGTATATATATCTGTGAGACCTAGAGGTGCTAGGGGTGTATATATATCTGTGAGACCTAGAGGTGCTAGGGGTGTATATATATCTGTGAGGCCTAGAGGTGCTCGGGGTGTATATATATCTGTGAGACCTAGAGGTGTATATATATCTGTGAGACCTAGAGGTGCTAGGGGTGTATATATATCTGTGAGACCTAGAGGTGCTAGGGGTGTATATATATCTGTGAGACCTAGAGGTGCTAGGGGTGTATATATATCTGTGAGACCTAGAGGTGCTAGGGGTGTATATATATCTGTGAGACCTAGAGGTGCTAGGGGTGTATATATATCGTGTGAGACCTAGAGGTGCTAGGGGTGTATATATATCTGTGAGACCTAGAGGTGCTAGGGGTGTATATATATCTGTGAGGTCTAGAGGTGCTAGGGGTGTATATATATCTGTGAGGCCTAGAGGTGCTAGGGGTGTATATATATCTGTGAGACCTAGAGGTGCTAGGGGTGTATATATATCTGTGAGGCCTAGAGGTGCTAGGGGTGTATATATATCTGTGAGACCTAGAGGTACTAGGGGTGTATATATACCTGTGAGACCTAGAGGTGCTAGGGGTGTATATATATCTGTGAGACCTAGAGGTGCTAGGGGTGTATATATATGTGTGAGTCCTAGAGGTGCTAGGGGTGTATATATATCTGTGAGGCCTAGAGGTGCTAGGGGTGTATATATATCTGTGAGGTCTAGAGGTGCTAGGGGTGTATATATATCTGTGAGGCCTAGAGGTACTAGGGGTGTATATATATCTGTGAGACCTAGAGGTGCTAGGGGTGTATATATATCTGTGAGACCTAGAGGCGCTAGGGGTGTATATATATCTGTGAGACCTAGAGGTGCTAGGGGTGTATATATATCTGTGAGACCTAGAGGTGCTAGGGGTGTATATATATCTGTGAGACCTAGAGGTGCTAGGGGTGTATATATATCTGTGAGGCCTAGAGGTGCTAGGGGTGTATATATATCTGTGAGGCCTAGAGGTGCTAGGGGTGTATATATATCTGTGAGACCTAGAGGTGCTAGGGGTGTATATATATCTGTGAGACCTAGAGGTGCTAGGGGTGTATATATATCTGTGAGACCTAGAGGTGCTAGGGGTGTATATATATGTGTGAGACCTAGAGGTGCTAGGGGTGTATATATATCTGTGAGACCTAGAGGTGCTAGGGGTGTATATATATCTGTGAGACCTAGAGGTGCTAGGGGTGTATATATATCTGTGAGACCTAGAGGTGCTAGGGGTGTATATATATCTGTGAGTCCTAGAGGTGCTAGGGGTGTATATATATCTGTGAGACCTAGAGGTGCTAGGGGTGTATATATATCTGTGAGACCTAGAGGTGCTAGGGGTGTATATATATCTGTGAGACCTAGAGGTGCTAGGGGTGTATATATATCTGTGAGACCTAGAGGTGCTAGGGGTGTATATATATCTGTGAGACCTAGAGGTGCTAGGGGTGTATATATATATCTGTGAGGCCTAGAGGTGCTAGGGGTGTATATATATCTGTGAGACCTAGAGGTGCTAGGGGTGTATATATATCTGTGAGACCTAGAGGTGCTAGGGGTGTATATATATCTGTGAGACCTAGAGGTGCTAGGGGTGTATATATATCTGTGAGACCTAGAGGTACTAGGGGTGTATATATATCTGTGAGACCTAGAGGTGCTAGGGGTGTATATATATCTGTGAGACCTAGAGGTGCTAGGGGTGTATATATATCTGTGAGACCTAGAGGTGCTAGGGGTGTATATATATCTGTGAGGTCTAGAGGTGCTAGGGGTGTATATATATCTGTGAGACCTAGAGGCGCTAGGGGTGTATATATATCTGTGAGACCTAGAGGTGCTAGGGGTGTATATATATCTGTGAGGTCTAGAGGTGTATATATATCTGTGAGACCTAGAGGTGCTAGGGGTGTATATATATCTGTGAGACCTAGAGGTGCTAGGGGTGTATATATATCTGTGAGACCTAGAGGTGCTAGGGGTGTATATATATCTGTGAGGCCTAGAGGTGCTAG
The DNA here is from genome assembly GCA_027410445.1 of Discoglossus pictus. NCBI lineage: Eukaryota > Metazoa > Chordata > Amphibia > Anura > Alytidae > Discoglossus > Discoglossus pictus. The sequence continues at coordinate 43,881 of JAPZIH010001265.1, forward strand.
GGGTGTATATATATCTGTGAGACCTAGAGGTGCTAGGGGTGTATATATATCTGTGAGACCTAGAGGTGCTAGGGGTGTATATATATCTGTGAGGCCTAGAGGTGCTAGGGGTGTATATATATCTGTGAGACCTAGAGGTGCTAGGGGTGTATATATATCTGTGAGACCTAGAGGTGCTAGGGGTGTATATATATGTGTGAGTCCTAGAGGTGCTAGGGGTGTATATATATCTGTGAGACCTAGAGGTGCTAGGGGTGTATATATATCTGTGAGGCCTAGAGGTGTATATATATCTGTGAGACCTAGAGGTGCTAGGGGTGTATATATATCTGTGAGGCCTAGAGGTGCTAGGGGTGTATATATATCTGAGACCTAGAGGTGCTAGGGGTGAATATATATCTGTGAGACCTAGAGGCGCTAGGGGTGTATATATATGTGTGAGACCTAGAGGTGCTAGGGGTGTATATATATCTGTGAGACCTAGAGGTGCTAGGGGTGTATATATATCTGTGAGACCTAGAGGTGCTAGGGGTGTATATATATCTGTGAGGCCTAGAGGTGCTAGGGGTGAATATATATCTGTGAGACCTAGAGGTGCTAGGGGTGTATATATATGTGTGAGACCTAGAGGTGCTAGGGGTGTATATATATCTGTGAGACCTAGAGGTGCTAGGGGTGTATATATATCTGTGAGACCTAGAGGTGCTAGGGGTGTATATATATCTGTGAGACCTAGAGGTGCTAGGGGTGAATATATATCTGTGAGACCTAGGGGTGCTAGGGGTGTATATATATCTGTGAGACCTAGAGGTGCTAGGGGTGTATAATTCTGTGAGACCTAGAGGTGCTAGGGGTGTATATATATCTGTGAGACCTAGAGTGCTAGGGGTGTATATATATCTGTGAGACCTAGAGGTGCTAGGGGTGTATATAATCTGTGAGCCTAGAGGTGCTAGGAGTGTATATATATCTGTGAGACCTAGAGGTGCTAGGGGTGTATATATATCTGTGAGACCTAGAGGTGCTAGGGGTGTATATATATCTGTGAGACCTAGAGGTGCTAGGGGTGTATATATATCTGTGAGACCTAGGGGTGTATATATATCTGTGAGACCTAGAGGTGCTAGGGGTGTATATATATATGTGAGACCTAGAGGTGCTAGGGTGTATATATATCTGTGAGACCTAGAGGTGCTAGGGGTGTATATATATCTGTGAGACCTAGAGGTGCTAGGGGTGTATATATATCTGTGAGACCTAGAGGCGCTAGTGGTGTATATATATCTGTGAGACCTAGAGGCGCTAGGGGTGTATATATATCTGTGAGACCTAGAGGTGCTAGGGGTGTATATATATCTGTGAGACCTAGAGGTGCTAGGGGTGTATATATCTGTGAGACCTAGAGGTACTAGGGTGTATATATATCTGTGAGACCTAGAGGTGCTAGGGGTTTATTATATATTGTGAGACCTAGAGGTGCTGGGGTGTATATATATCTGTGAGACCTAGGGGTGTATATATATCTGTGAGACCTAGGGGTGCTAGGGGTGTATATATATCTGTGAGACCTAGAGGTGCTAGGGGTGTATATATATCTGTGAGACCTAGAGGCGCTAGGGGTGTATATATATCTGTGAGACCTAGAGGTGCTAGGGGTGTATATATCTGTGGACCTAGAGGTGCTAGGGGTGTATATATATCTGTGAGACTAGTGGTGCTAGGGGTGTATATATATCTGTGAGACCTAGAGGTGCTAGGGGTGTATATATATCTGTGAGACCTAGAGGGTGCTAGGGGGTGTATATATATCTGTAGAGACCTAGAGGCTGCCTAGGGGTGTATACATATATCTGTGAGGACCTAGAGGTGCTAGGGGTGTATATTATATCTGTGAGACCTAGAGGTGACTAGGGTGTATATAAATCCTTGTGAGACCTATATGTGCTAGGGGTGTAATATATATCAGTGAGACCTAGAGGTGCTAGTGGTGGAATATATATCTGGTAGACCTAAGGTGCCTAGGGGTATATATATATCTGAGAGACCCTAAGGTGCTAGGGTGTATATATATCTGTGGAGACCTATAGGCGCTAAGGGTGTAATATATATCTGTGAGACCTAAGTGGCTAGGGGCGTAAATATATCTGTTAGAAAAACCTAAGGTTGCTAGGGGTGTATATATATCTGTGAGACCTAGAGGTGCTAAGGTTGTATATATATCGGTGAGACCAAGGGGGTATATATATCTTGTGAGACCTATGGGTGTATATATATCTGTGAGACCTAGAGGTACTAGGTGGTGTATATATATCTTGAGTAACCAAGAGGTGCAGGGGTGTATAAATATCTGTGAGAACCTATAGGTGCTAGGGTGTATATATATCTGTGAGTACGCTAGAGGTGCTAGGGGTGTATAATATCTGTGAGAGACCTAGAGGTGCTAGGGGTTTAAAAGTATATCTGTGAGACCTAGAGGTGCTAGGGGTGTATATATATCTGTGAGACCTAGAGGTGCTAGGGGTATATATATATCTGTGAGACCTAGAGGTGCTAGGGGTGTATATATATCTGTGAGACCTAGAGGCGCTCGGGGTGTATATATATCTGTGAGACCTAGAGGTGCTAGGGGTGTATATATTCTGTGAGACCTAGAGGTGCTAGGGGTGTATATATATCTGTGAGACCTAGAGGCGCTAGGGGTGTATATATATCTGTGAGACCTAGGGGTGTATATATATCTGTGAGACCTAGGGGTGTATATATATCTGTGAGACCTAGAGGTACTAGGGGTGTATATATATCTGTGAGACCTAGAGGTGCTAGGGGTGTATATATATCTGTGAGACCTAGAGGTGCTAGGGGTGTATATATATCTGTGAGACCTAGAGGTGCTAGGGGTGTATATATATCTGTGAGACCTAGAGGTGCTAGGGGTGTATATATATCTGTGAGACCTAGAGGTGCTAGGGGTGTATATATATCTGTGAGACCTAGAGGTACTAGGGGTGTATATATATATATATATGTGAGACCTTAGAGGTGCTAGGGTGTATATATATCTGTGAGACCTAGAGGCGCTAGGGGTGTATATATATCTGTGAGACCTAGAGGTGCTAGGGGTGTATATATATCTGTGAGACCTAGAGGTGCTAGGGGTGTATATATATCTGTGAGACCTAGAGGTGCTAGGGGTGTATATATATCTGTGAGACCTAGGGGTGTATATATATCTGTGAGACCTAGGGGTGTATATATATCTGTGAGACCTAGAGGTGCTAGGGGTGTATATATATCTGTGAGACCTAGGGGTGTATATATATCTGTGAGACCTAGAGGTGCTAGGGGTGTATATATATCTGTGAGACCTAGAGGTGCTAGGGGTGTATATATATCTGTGAGACCTAGAGGTGCTAGGGGTGTATATATATCTGTGAGACCTAGGGGTGTATATATATCTGTGAGACCTAGGGGTGCTAGGGGTGTATATATATCTGTGAGACCTAGAGGTGCTAGGGGTGTATATATATCTGTGACGCCTAGAGGTGCTCGGGGTGTATATATATCTGTGAGACCTAGAGGTGCTAGGGGTGTATATATATCTGTGAGACCTAGAGGCGCTAGGGGTGTATATATATATCTGTGAGACCTAGAGGTGCTAGGGGTGTATATATATCTGTGAGACCTAGAGGTGCTAGGGTGTATATATATCTGTGAGGCCTAGAGGCGCTAGGGGTGTATATATATCTGTGAGACCTAGAGGTGCTAGGGGTGTATATATGTGTGAGTCCTGAGGTGCTAGGGGTGTATATATATCTGTGAGACCTAGAGGTGCTAGGGGTGTATATATATCTGTGAGACCTAGAGGTGCTAGGGGTGTTGTATATATATCTGTGAAGACCTAGAGTGTTAGGGGTGTATATATATCTGTGAGGCATATCTGTGAGACCTAGAGGTGCTAGGGGTGTATATATATCTGTGAGACCTAGGGGTGTATATATATCTGTGAGACCTAGGGGTGCTAGGGGTGTATATATATCTGTGAGACCTAGGGGTGTATATATATCTGTGAGACCTAAGGTGCTAGGGGTGTATATATATCTGTGAGGCCTAGAGGT
>JAPZIH010001266.1:0-47921 GCA_027410445.1 Discoglossus pictus
TCTAAATATGAATCAATAATCCATTGTTGAGTGAGTTTGCCTCCATGTAAAATTGGATTAAAACAATCACGGATAGCAGTTTGTGCCACTTTATATTCCAGCATGGAAATATTAGATCTAATACGAAGTTTCGTATTGGGATAACTTTCCAATTGTAATTTTGGTTCCCATCCAGGTTCCCCATTTGGAAAGAAAATTGGATATGTCATTGGATCTAAATTACAGCTTAATATTTTGATGTTGATAAATGATTGTTCTTCATTGTGTGGATATATTCTAATATCCCGCTGAAAAGGTGGTTCACCATCTTCATTTTTAAACACCATGGCAACCTCATTTATAGTAGGTACATTATATCTTCTTTGATCAGTGTTGCAATCTCTTTTTAACACCATATTTACTCTTGGTGTAGGCAATTGATGTCTTTGAGCATGTTCCTGTTGTTCTTTTTCAAGCTGTGCTAATTGTTTGTATGCTTGACTATATGGGTTTTTTTGCATAATTTTATCCAGCTGTTCAAAGACTATGCGCAAACACTGTCTATTTTCTGGAAGTGTCATTCTTTGTTCCACAGCTTCCATCGTATCTAGGACATATAACTGTGCAAATTTCCTTTGCTCTCCTTCTTGTGGGTGTAAATTTGAAGTTCGGTGGTATATTTGACCTTGAACTCTGAAACAGTAAGGACCATGTCCTGGTACATTTTCTGCTAATGTTGCACCCATTGAAGCAAATGAAATTGCACTGTTATAAGACCTTATGTTTTGTTTGAAATTATTATAATTTGGAAATGTTGGATCGCTCATAATGCATTCTAAATAATATGGAAATGGGTGTCTTAGTGGAAGTTTCACCGTTCCTTTCTGACAGCAACTAATGAAATTTCCGTCAGTAGGTCTTTCCTTTATAAAATGATAGGCCCCACAAAACTGACAAACCACATTAAGTAACCCACAATAATGAGTATCTACTTCTACTGCAGTAGTAAACACATTGTCATGCATTTCTTCAACATAGATATCAGACCCACTTTCTATATGTACATGTTTTTCTTGTGTGTCTACATTTAAATCATTCTGCAAATTAGAATCATTGGACAATTGTTCACAGAGATGTTTTTGTTTACTTTTACGTTTCTTGGAAGCCCCAACACACTCACTTGCGGCTTTCTTACTCATCTTTCTTTTATTTAAAAGTCTCTGTCGATCTTCTTCTCGCAAGCGTTGTGAAGTTTCCGGTGTCTGTGTGAGGAATTGACTCTGCTGGGATTCGAACCCTGGTTTGCATGTTGCTAAACCTCTTCCCTACCGGTACACCAGCATGCCTCTTGCAGATATACCTGAGTTCTGATACCTTGACACTAAAAGCAATGCAATCAGTGACAACTCTCTTTAGCTGTGTCTGGTCAGCTGTCTGGTTCTTGGCCTATATAAGGCACTTCCTGTCTCTGTATCCTTGCCAGATTATTGTTGGTTCCTGATCCCTTCAATAAAGCTTGTTCCTGTTTCACCTGCAAGTTGCTGAACTGGATTATTGCTGACCTTGGCTACTGGTCTCCACAACCTTGTGATTCCTATATCATTACAGAATAATCTGGCCCTTTCATGGAGACCGCCGGGACAGATTCTGCATTGCTTTATTTGCAAGAACTGTGCAGACCCAGGCACAGACCATCCAAGTGCTGCAGGACCAGGTAGCTGAACTGCAAAATAAATTTCAGTCAATGCACAGTGAGTATACCAGCTACAGGGCATGTGATGTTGCGGCTGCTACTGTTACACCTGCACAAGATGCCCGATCGCAAAAAATTTAGGGGTTTCCTAAATCAATGCCGTTTGCACTTCATGATGTTACCTCACCAATTTCCATCTGAAAGAGAGAAGGTGGGATTTATTTTTTCACTATTCAAAGATGAAGCCCTGGCTTGGGGCTCCCCTCTTCTGGAACAGGACAGTCCAGTCTTGGGTAATCTAAATGACTTTCTTGAGGCCATGTGCCTAGTTTTTGATGACCCCAATCGATGTGCTACAGCAGAAGCCACTCTCCTTCATTTGCATCAAGGGAGGCGCTCTGTGGCTGAATATGCTGCTGAATTCAGACAGTGGGTTGCTGATACTACCTGGAACCAATCAGCTCAGAGGTTCCACTTCAGAAAAGGTCTCTCAGAAGCTATAAAAGATGAACTAGCTCGTGTTGATCTTCCTGCTGACTTTGATGCATTTGTGCGTTTGGCTATTCGTATCGATCGGAGACTTTCTGAAAGAAGATTGGAAAGACAGGACTCTTTTAGACCAAGTACTACTCCTATTTCCTATTCAAGAAATTCTACTCCAACCCCACAAACACCTTCAGACTCTGAGCCTGAGGCTATGCAGGTAAATCTAATAAGAGGGCCATTATCCAATGAAGAAAAACAGTGGCGACGCACTCACAATTTATGCCTGTATTGTGGTAGTGCAGGGCACTATGCCATCAATTGCCCTAGCAAATCCAAAAGAACAATAGCTATGGCGGCTGAGGGCGCACAGATTCGACACCAATCCCAGATTGCAGATCAACTGGATTCTGTCACACCACCCTTGTTTTCTCTGGCTCATGGTGAAGAGGGTATGTTGACTCAACATCCTCATTTTGTGGTGCCTTTCACGTTGCAATGTGGTGATCATAAAATTTCAACTACAGCTATGATAGATTCTGGAGCAGGCGGAAACTTTATGGACATTAAATTTGCAGCAGGAAATGGAATTCAGTCTATCCCTAATTCTTCACCTGTGTTAATGGAGACAGTGGACGGTTCTCCACTTACGTCGGGCCCGGTTACACATGAGACTGTGCCCTTAAAGTTGACTCTGGAAGTGAATCACCATGAGGCTATCTCTTTCCACCTAATTTCCTCAACACAGTTTCCAGTGATTTTGGGGGGTACCTTGGCTTGCTCTGCATAACCCACAGATTGATTGGAAGATCAGAACTTTGTCCTTTCCTTCAGAACACTGCTTAATGAATTGTCAACCCTCTAAGGTAACACCTGTTGCCACAACAATTAATGAAATGGTTGCTACAAACTTAGCTTCCTCTACAATATCGGGATTTTGCAGATGTCTGTGATAAGAAGAATGCTGATCAGCTTCCACCACACAGGCCTTATGATTGCCCAATAGAGCTGTTGCCTGGGGCTGCTATCCCATTTGGCCGTATATATTCCCTTTCTGAGCCTGAATTGAAAGCTCTTCGTAAATACCTACAAGAAAATCTTGCCAAAGGCTTTATTCGACCATCTACTTCTCCAGCAGGAGCTCCTATTTTCTTCGTAGAAAAGAAAGATTGCAGCCTACGGCCATGCGTTGATTACAGGGACATTAATAACATCACTGTTAAAAACCGCTACCCCTTGCCTCTCATTCCTGAACTTTTGGAGAGACTTCGCTCAGCTAAAATATTTACAAAGCTTGATCTTCGGGGGCATATAATCTGGTTCGCATAAGACCAAATGATGAATGGACAACAGCTTTCAGAACCAGGTACGGGCATTACGAATATCTAGTAATGCCCTTTGGGCTTTGTAATGCCCCTGAAACTTTCCAGCATCTTATCAATGATGTACTACGAGATCTCCTGGATCAGTTTGTTGTGGCATATTTGGATGATATCCTAATATTCTCTGATAATCTTGAAAACCACAGAAAACAGGTCCGTATAGTTTTGGAGCGCCTTCGTACCCACCACCTATACATTAAACTAGAAAAATGTGAGTTTGAACAAACAGAAATTCAATTCCTGGGGTATGTAATAACTCCCAAAGGTTTAAGTATGGACGCAAGTAAAATTAAAGCTGTGCTGAACTGGCCCATCCCCAAGAATGAAAAAGATGTTCAGAGATTTGTGGGGTTTGCCCATTTTTACAGGCGTTTTATTAAGAATTTCTCTGCCGTTATTACACCGATCACTGAACTCACACGTAAGGGGACTCCTTTTCAGTGGTCCGATAAGGCTGATACCACATTTTCCTGATTAAAGACTCTGTTTACATCTGCCCCCGTCCTGGTTCATCCTCAGCCAGAATTACCATTTATTGTGGAAGTTGATGCTTCTGATTCAGCTGTTGGTGCTATACTGTCTCAAAGGACTGGACCTAAGATGCTGTTACATACGTGTGCCTTCTATTCCCGCCAGATGGTGCCAGCAGAAAGAAACTATGACATAGGGAATAAAGAACTATTGGCTATAAAAGCTGCCTTCACCGAATGGAGACATCTCTTGGAGGGAGCTACCCATCCAATTACTGTCCTCACAGATTACAAAAATCTGGAATGTATTCGATCAGCTAAGAGACTGTCAGCCAGACAAGCACGCTGGTCCCTATTCTTCTCAAGGTTTAATTTTTTGGTTACATACCGTCCTGGCTCCAAGAATGGTAAGGCGGATGCCTTGTCTAGAATAGCTGACCCCCTCCATGCTACCGTAACCAAGACCACCATCTTGCCAGAGAGTATATTTATAGGAGTTGCTTTTCCTTCTGATCTGATGTCTCGCATTAAAAAGGGCTACGCTGAAGACCCAGTTCTTCGTGATCCTCCTTGTGATCTCCATATGACGATGCTTAATGGGTTTTGGATTTTTCAACGACGTCTGTTTGCTCCGGAGTCAGTGCGACTGGACCTTTTACGTCTCTACCATGACTCAAAACCAGCAGGTCATCCAGGAATCCGAAAGACGCAAGACCTACTTGCCCGATCCTTTTGGTGGCCGAAGTATCATGAGGATGTTAAGAAGTATGTGTCCTCTTGTGATGTGTGTGCCAGACATAAGACTCCTCGCTCATCCCCTGTTGGCTTGCTTCAGCCTCTTCCGATTCCTCATCGTCCCTGGGGATCTATATCCATGGACTTTATTGTGGAACTACCTCCCTCTAAGGAACACACTACCATTCTTGTTGTTGTGGACAGGTTAACTAAGATGGGTCATTTCATACCAGCTCGTGGTCTCCCTTCAGCTAAACAGACGGCTGACCTGGTTATTCGGGAAATTTTTCGCTTGCATGGAGTCCCTGATGAAGTAGTTTCTGACAGTTTACGTCTCGTTTTTGGAAACATTTTTGTTCTAATCTAGGTATTAATGTAAATCTGTCGTCAGCTTTTCATCCGCAAAGTAATGGACAGACTGAGCGAACCAACCAGACTTTGGAGCAATATTTGCGGTGCTATATTAGTTACCTGCAGTATGACTGGCTGGATTTTCTACCCACGGCGGAGTTTGCCTATAACAATGCCCAACACTGCTCCACTTCTTTGAGCCCATTTTTTGCCAACTATGGTTACCATCCGACCTTTCTAGTCAGTCTCCCAATTACTACTTCCATTCCTGCTGTCACTGACCGGCTAACCGCCTTACATGATTCCCAAGCACTGTTGAAAGAGACTCTTTTGGAGGCTCAGGAATGTAACAAAAGAGCTGCTGGAAAGGAGGCCCCAGTCTATCGCGTTGGTGACAAGGTGTGGCTGTCAACAAAGAATCTTAAGCTTCGGATTCCTTCTCATAAATTGGGTCAAAGGTTCATGGGACCTTTTGAGATCATTGCTCAGATCAATGCTGTCACCTTCCGTTTGCAACTCCCGAATTTCATGAAAATACATCCAGTGTTTCACGTTGCACTGCTTAAACCTGTTCATGAAAATACTTTCCCTGGCCGAGCCCTGCCTGCCCCACCTCCAGTCCTCGTGGATGGGGAGGATGAGTACGAAGTGGACAAAATTCTTGACTCCCGGATCTTCCGTAATAAACTTCTGTATCTGGTTCGCTGGAAAGGCTATGGTGAGGAGGAGAGTTTGTGGGAACCAGTGGACAATATTCACGCTCCTGATCTACTTCGGTCTTTTCATGTGCAGTACCCTGCTAAACCAAGTAATACGGCATCCAGAGGCTGCACCTATAGAGGCGGGGGTAATGTGAGGAATTGACTCTGCTGGGTTTTGAACCCTGGTTCCCAGGCTGCTATACCTCTTCCCTACCACTGCGCCAGCCTGCCTTTGTGAATTTCATTGAGATCTGATAACCTTGACTCTGCTAGCAATTGTATCAGTGCCTAAGTCTCTTCAGCTGTGTCTGGTCAGGTGTCTGGTATTGGCCTATATAAGGCACTTCCTGTCAATGTACCTTGCCAGATTATTGTGTGGTTCCTGATCACTTCAATAAAGCTTGTTCCTGTTTCACCTACAAGTTGCTGAACTGAATTATTGCTGACCTTGGCTGCTGGTCCCCACAACCTTGTGATTCCTATATCATTACACTTCCACTCCTCTCCTTACCCTCTGTCTCTCTTCCCCTCCTCCTCTCCCTTCCCCGTGTCTCTCTTCCCCTTCTCCTCTCCCTCCCCTGTGTCTCTCTTCCCCTCCTCCTCTCCCTCCCCTGTGTCTCTCTTCCCCTCCTCCTCTCCTTCCCCTGTGTCTCTCTTCCTCTCCTTCTCCTGTGTCTCTCTTCCCCTCCTCCTCTTCCTCCCCTGTGTTTCGCTTCCCCTCCTCCTCTACCTCCCCTGTGTCTCTCTTCCCCTCTCCCTCCCCTGTGTCTCTGTTCCTCTCCTTACCCTGTGTCTCTCTTCCCCTCCTCCTCTCCCTCCCCTGTGTCTCTCTTCCCTTTCTCCTCTCCCTTCCCTGTGTCTTTCTTCCCCTTTTCCTTTCCCTCCCCTGTGTCTCTCTTCCCCTCCTCCTCTCCTTACCCTGTGTCTCTCTTCCCCTCCTCCTCTCTCTCCCCTGTGTCTCTCTTCCCCTGCTTTTCTTACCCTGTGTCTCTCTTCCCCTCCTCCTCTCCCTTCTCAGTGTCTCTCTTCCCCTCCTCCTCTCCCTCCCCTGTGTGTCTCTTCCCCTCCTCCTCTCTCTCCCCTGTGTCTCTCTTCCCCTGCTTTTCTTACCCTGTGTCTCTCTTCCCCTCCTCTGCTCCCTTCCCTGTGTCTCTCTTCCCCTCCTCCTCTCCCTCTCCTGTGTGTCTCTTCCCCTCCTCCTCTCCCTCCCCTGTGTCTCTTTTCCCCTCCTCATCTACCTTCCCTGTGTCTCTCTTCCCCTCCTCCTCTCCCTCATTGCCTGCGAGCCAACATTATGAGCCGCAGGACTTAGAAAAGAAAATACCCAAGGTCTCAAAACAACCCACTAACCCCCCGAACCGCGCAAACACAAAAACACTCACCCACAGCACGGGGGGACAGCCAGAACGTCTGGAAGTGAGGTTACACGTGAATTTAACCCAAAATTCCTGAGTTTTGGCACTCGAAAATCGGCTAAGCAAGAAAAAAAATGGAGTTTGAAAAAAATGATAACGAGGCTCCACAACCCTGGACCGCGCAAGCGACTGCCAGCCACTTACAACTTGGCCAAAATATCCAAGCCTACATTAAGCCCATGCTGGGGGTCCCCATGGGGGGACCCCGGCATTGTCCGACATTATCCCATGCAGTGGGGGTCACGATTGTGTCCCCCACTGCATTTAAAAGGTGTTAAGTCCCTGCCGCGGGTCCTTAACCCCCATAAACCCTTTATTAACCCTGTCACTCATGGGGGTTAATACAGACCCCCATAATCCCCTAATTAACCCTGTCATTCATGGGGGTCAATACAGACCCCCATAAACCCTTAATTAACCCTGTCACTCATGGGGGCCAATGAAGACCCCCTTAAACCCTTAATTAAGCCTGTCACTCATAGGGGTCAATGAAGACTATTTAACACAGCCTCTTATGGGGGTCTATACAGTCCCTCATAAGCCACTATTTAGCCCCATCAGTTCCATAAGGGTATATAAAGACCCTTATGAAGCAATTACAACCCTAACATTAACCCTAACATTAACAATATAAGTGCCATGATGGTCCTCAAGGACCCTCCTGAAACTTAGTACAAAAACTACACTGCACTATACCTCCCCCTATAAACCATTAAATCTAAAATACCCCCCCCCCTACACTAAACTATTAACAATTACACTACCTACCTACACCCTAATAAACCCCCACCACACTAATTACAAAAAATAATAAAACTTAACTCACAAAAAAGTAATTTGCCGGAGAAGAAAATAAGAAGGACGGGGACATGCTGGAAATGTGAGTATAATAATGACAATATTTAGAATGTTTATTTATTGTATGTAAATGTGTTGTACTAATTTGTTTTTTTTCCCTAGGGGGCCGATCTGAAGAGACATCTGCAAAGATAAGTGGTCTTAATTATTTTATTTTAGGTTAGGTTTAGTTTGTTTATTTAGGATTTATTGCATGTTAGATAGGGGGATGTAATTTAGATAGATAGGGGGTGTGTATGTATGTTAGATAGGATTTCATGTATTTTAGATAGTGGGGTATGTGTGTATTTTAGATAGGATTTAAAGTATTTTAGATAGTGGGGAATATGTGTATTTTAGATAGGATTTAAAGTATTTTAGATAGTGGGGTATATGTGCATGTTAGATAGGATTTAATGTATTTTAGATAGTGGGGTATATGTGTATATTAGATAGGATTTAATGTATTTTAGATGGGGGTATTGTATTTTATTTTATTTGTATTGTATAGTCATGTAATATATAAATTCTGTATGTATTTCCTTTTCAGGTGTGTAATTTCTTTTTTTTTTTGTAAATGTAGTTTTTTTATTTTTTGTGACAGTTTTTTTTTATGTTCTGTAATGTTGATTTTTTCTTTTTTGTAATGTAGATTTTTTCTTTTTTGTGAGTTTTTTTATTTTTGTAATGTAGATTTTTTATTTTCTGTGACTTAGGTTTTATTATTTTCTGTAATTAAAGTGGTGTTTTTTTTTTTTTATTAGGGGGTAGGTAGTTTAGGTAGGTAGTGTAGGTGTTAATAGGTTAGTGTAGAGGGCTGTTAGTTTAGATGTAATGGATTATTGGGGGGTATAGTGCAGTGTAGTGTTTATACTTAGTGGCATGAGGGTACTGGAGATCCCTCATAGCACTTACGGGGTAATGTTAGGCTTCTAATTGTCTGTATAGACCCCCATAAGAGACCGGGTTATAATGGTGTAGTGCTTACACTTTGGGTCATGAGGGTCCTGGATGACCCTCATGGCACTTATAGTGTTATTACATGCGTTCATTAGTGTGTTAGAGGGGTCTATATAGTTGAGGCACACAGTACACTCACATTGTGTGGCAAACAGTATTTCAACACTTTCTTTTATTGACCGTCATTTTTGACGGACAAGTTGCTAGTAGTTATATATCTATAACACCTATAACCCATCACTCACCTCCAGACTTGTCATCATCCAGCACTCTGTCAGATCCAGTCACTCATCAGGAATCCCGTCCTGACCCAATAAAGTATCAGTACTGGTCACTACTGACTGCGGGAGACCGGCTAATGGCGGCTACACCCTCTGTGATAGTGGGCTTGGAGACAGTAGAATGTTGATGACATCACAATCCCTATGACATCACCATGTTATATCTGTATATTAACTAGTGAGTGACCAGTGCTGACCTCAGAGCCTCCGTGTATCAGTGACCACCTTCCTTCTACTTGTAAACTAGCTGAACTGCATTAATTGGTAGATTCTGTGAAGGGACTTTAAACTATGGCCTGATATGAAAACGCTAGCTCTCTGCCTTGCACGCCGCGGTCTTGACCCAAACGAATGAGGTCATTGACCCGCGACGGCGTTCCTACATTTACCCCGACGCACGTTTCTTGAATTTCATCAAGGGTTACTATCAATCTACCAATTAATGCAGTTCAGCTAGTTTACAAGAAGAAGGAAGGTGGATTATACGCAGGGGGATCCTGGTTTTAACGCTATAGCTTTGGGATAATATTACACTGGATATGCAATATAACATTGGGGCATTCATCACTCAATAGCTATTCTTTTACTTTACAGTTTTTTTCATCCCATTTCTTTGGTAGGACATTTGGTATCTCTTTATATCATCAGTATATAGCTGGATAATATCATTTTCTGCACCTTTGCAGCTCTCTATATACTGCATTTATTTATAGTTGCCACTATCATATAGTTATATACTATATGAATCACAGCACTTGTCACTTTACATCAAGCACTTTATTTCGTATACTAGTCACTTTGTGAGTACATTGGCACTTAGCACTTTATATGGTTTGTCTATTAGGGGCAGAATCTACAATTTTGAGATACCATATTAGTCAATCCAATATCTTTGTGGCTTCTTTGCAGCCTATGTTTACATATTTTAATATGGATTTTACCAATGAAAAAAAGTTATGTTTTATAATTTAGTTTATTCTTTTTTTTCTGAGATTAGGATTATTAGGTGTGCCCTAAAATAGGCTCTTTTGTCTTTTCACACAATATGCTTTATTTATCCTTAGGAGCACCCTAATTAATAAATTTATACATTTGGTTCTTATGTGATATACCTGAGCCACCATACCCTATTTTTTTTTTTGGTATCCGGTAAATAGATGAAAATACTATGATCCATGGAAGGGTACCTCCTGTCTGGAAGGCCTAGCATACCATGAGGGCCCCAAAGGTGTATAACAAGCCCTACTGCTCAAAGCTAATACAGCAGTATAGTAAACTCCAAAGTATTTTGAACATATATATCACATATAATAGTTGTCGTAAATACTAATGTTGGTCACGCTATGCTAGAAGTTACGGGCTTGAGCTCAGCTTGAGGCACGAAAGTGGCGGGCTGGACAACGTCTGCACTGAGCGATCATTTCAGGGCTCATGATGATCGCCAAAGGCTCTAATCACAAGGCCTGTATTGTAGAGGGGGGGAGGCTCGCAATGAGCGCTGAAGGTGCTCATTGTGAGGCACGCGATGAGCGCCGAAGGTTAGAGGGGTGAGAGCCTCGCATGGTGTGGCAAACAGCATTGCCAGCCTTCAAATTGTATTACCTTCATGTTTGACGGGCAAGTCGCTAGTGCAAAAAATAATGACTATGACTCCCCGGTGGCCGGACATCTCACGTTGTTTAACACTAAAATACCAACTGGAAAGCAAATTGTACGACACGTTAAGTCTGAAAAATATATATATTTAGTTCCTAATTAGTTATAACAAATACAATTTGATGCCTCTGCAGGACCATGATACAAAGATGGAAGTTGTGTGCGTGAGGGGATTTTACATTTCTGTAGAGATGATGTTGCAGTGAATGATGCAAGGGGCCTGCCGCTGGGCCAATGAGAGGGAATGAGCTGTGTTGGTTTCAGTATTATACAATTATCCTTACAATGGCTCTCTCTTCACTCATTCCCCACACTTCTCATCACCCAAAACACAGGCCCTCATGATCCAGCTCTGAGGAAATTATGTAACAAACACAAAATGGATTCCTGATAAACAGAGTCTTCAAAAAAACTGATTTTCCTAAATAATGCTTTATGTCCATGACTTACACAGCTGCTAATGTTGTTAGTTTGGTACATACCTGACAAACAACTGTATTTTTCTGTTGTCCTACAGTGGTGCTTTAAGAGATGTACTTTATTTATAGAGAATGTGCGGCCTATATACCTATATCAGCACACACACATATATATATATTATTAGAATGTAATGTAAAATAATCTTTTCTCTTATACTCAGAGCGATCTCATTTACAAAACCAGTCTAAGATGCAATTATAGATATTTCTAAATTCCATTCCTTATCCTACAGCACCACCTTGTGGACACTGTATCATATTACATGCTTCTGTAGTTGCCTTAAGAAAAGGAAAGTTATACAAAAGAAGAAAAAGATATATATGTATATATAAGTAAGAAACCATCTAGAATAAATAAATAGATATGTAGATTCCCCCAGTATACTCTCACAGCTCCAGTCCCAAATTCTTACGTTACTTGGATCCCATGTTTGTTTAAATCAACTTCAGAGAGATGTCTCACACAGAGGGTAAAATACACCAGAACTCCCCTCCCCTTGTGTCTCTCCTTGTCCCACCTCCCCATCTCCCATGTGTCTCTCCTTGACCTGCCCCCACCTCTCCATCTCCCCTGTGTCTCTTCTTCTCCCCCTCCCACCTCTCCCCTCCCCTGTGGATCTCCCCTTCTCCGTAATGTAACTTGTCAGTGTCATATATAAAATGCAATCAGTGAGATCGTTTTAACTTATTCCCTAATAATGTATGTCATCCTGTAACATGGAGAGCATTATTGCCAGTACATCTTATCACTTTTCAGCTCTTGCCCATAACCAACACGGCGGATCCGTAGTCCCGTCCCGGAATTTGTCTTCCTTGCCACAGAAAGGCGTAGCCTAAGAAAAAAAAAATACGGAAGTGAATGAGGAAGACATCCTAACTACAGGTTGGTGATAAAGAGCTGCGGGAACTTGTGGACATGTAAGTTTGTGTGTCTAATGTATGAGTGGGGAGTAAGGGGTGTAAGTACAACTATACAGGGCCTAAGGGATATGTATAGGAGACTGACCATACTAATACACACACTTATTCTAGAAGGATACACACACACACTACATATTACATCCATTCCCATGCAGTATATAGTGTTATTCCCATGATATATACAATATGTGTGCGTGTGCTGTGAGTGGAGGGTTATATATATCTATAGTATGAATGGGGAGTAAGGAGTGTATGTACAACTATACAGGGCCTAAGGGATATGTATAGGAGACTGACCATACTAATACACACTCATTCTAGAGGGATATACACACACACACTACATATTACATCCATATCCATGCAGTATATAGTGTTATTCTCATGATATATACAATATGTGTGTGTACTGTGAGTGGAGGGTTATATTTATCTATAGTATGAGTGGGGAGTAAGGAGTGTATGTACAACTATACAGGGCCTAAGGGGTATGTATAGGAGACTGACCATACTAATACACACACTTATTCTAGAGGGATATACACACACACAATACATATTACATCCATTCCCATGCAGTATATAGTGTTATTCCCATGATATATACACTATGTGTGTGTGTACTGTGAGTGGAGGGTTATATATATATCTATAGTATGAGTGGGGAGTAAGGGAAGTATGTACAACTATACAGGGCCTAAGGGATATATATAGGAGACTGACCATACTAATACACACACTCATTCTAGAGGGATATACACACACATACTACATATTACATCCATGTCTGTGCAGTATATAGTGTTATTCTCATGATATATACAATGTGTGTGTGTACTTTGAGTGGAGGGTTATATATATCTATAGTATGAATGGGGAGTAAGGGGTGTATGTACAACTATACAGGGCCTAAGGGATATGTATAGACTGACCATACTAATACACACACTCATTCTAGAGGGATATACACACACACTACATATTACTTCCATTCCCATGCAGTATATATTGTTATTCTCATGATATATACAATATGTGTGTGTGTACTGTGAGTGGTGGGTTATATATATCTATAGTATGAGTGGGGTGTAAAGGGTCTATGTACAACTATACAGGGCCTAAGGGATATGTATAGGAGACTGACCATACTAATACACACACATTCTAGAGGGATATATACATACACACTACATATTATATCCATGTCCGTGCAGTATATAGTGTTATTCTCATGAAATATACAATATGTGTGTGTGTACTGTGAGTGGAGGGTTATATATATCTATAGTAAGAGTGGGGAGTAAGGGGTGTATGTACAACTATACAGGGCCTAAGGGACACTCATTCTAGAGGGATATACACACATACTACATATTACATCTATTCCCATGCAGTATATAGTGTTATTCCCATGATATATATACAATATGTGTGTGTGTACTGTGCGTGGAGGGTTATATATATCTATAGTATGAGTGGCGAGTAAGGGTTGTATGTACAACTATGCAGGGCCTAAGGTATATGTATAGGAGACTGACCATACTAATACACACACTCATTCTAGAGGGATATACACACACACACTACATATTACATCCATATCCATGCAGTGTATAGTGTTATTCCCATGATATATACAATATGTGTGTGTGTGTACTGTGAGTGCAGGGTTATATATATATATATATATATATATATATATATATATATATATATATATATATCTATAGTATGAGTGGGGAGTAAGGGGTGTATGTACAACTATACAAGGCCTAAGGGATATGTATAGGAGACTGACCATACTATTACACACACTCATTCTAGAGGGATATACACACACACTACATATTACATCCATGTCCATGCAGTATATAGTGTTATTCTCATGATATATACAATATGTGTGTGTGTACTGTGAGTGGAGGGTTATATATATCTATAGTATGAGTGGGGAGTAAGGGGTGTATGTACAACTATACAGTGCCTAATGGATATGTATAGGAGACTGACCATACTAATATACACACTCATTATAGAGGGATATACACACACAAACTACATATTACATACATTCCCATACAGTATATACTGTTATTCCCATGATATATACACTATGTGTGTGTGTACTGTGAGTGGAGGGTTATATATATCTATTGTATGAGTGGGGAGTAAGGGGTGTGTCTACAACTATACAGGGCCTAAGGGATATGTATAGGAGACTGACCTTACTAATACACACGCTCATTCTAGAAGGACACACACACACTACATATTACATCCATGTCAGTGCAGTATATAGTGTTATTCTCATGATATATACAATGTGTGTGTGTACTGTGAGTGGAGAGTTATATATATATCTATAGTATTAGTGGGGAGTAAGGGGTGTATGTACAACTATACAGGGCCTAAGGGATATGTATAGGAGACTGACCATACTAATACACACACATTCTAGAGGGATATACAGACACACACTACATATTACATCCATGTCCGTGCAGTATATAGTGTTATTCTCATGAAATATACAATATGTGTGTGTGTACTGTGAGCGGAGGGTTATATATATGTATAGTATGAGTGGGGAGTAAGGGGTGTATGTACAACTATACAGGGCCTAAGGGATATGTATAGGAGACTGACCATACTAATACACACACTCATTCTAGAGGGATATACACACATACTACATATTACATCCATTCCCATGCAGTATATAGTGTTATTTCCATGATATATACAATATGTGTGTGTGTACTGTGCGTGGAGGGTTATATATATCTATAGTATGAGTGGCGAGTAAGGGGTGTATGTACAACTATGCAGGGCCTAAGGTATATGTATAGGAGACTGACCATACTAATACACACACTCATTCTAGAGGGATATACACACATACTACATATTGCATCCATTCCCATGCAGTATATAGTGTTATTCCCATGATATATACAATATGTGTGTGTGTACTGTGAGTGGAGGGTTATATATATCTATAGAATGAGTGGGGAATAAGGGGTGTATGTACAACTATGCAGGGCCTAAGGGATATGTATAGGAGACTGTCCATACTAACACACACACTCATTCTAGAGGGATATACACACATACTACATATTGCATCCATTCCCATGCAGTATATAGTGTTATTCCCATGATATATACAATATGTGTATTTGTACTGTGAGTGGAGGGTTATATATATCTATAGTATGAGTGGGGAGTATGGGGTGTATGTACAACTATACAGGGCCTAAGGGATATGTATAGGAGACTGTCCATACTAATACACACACTCATTCTAGAGGGATATACACACATACTACATATTGCATCCATTCCCATGCAGTATATAGTGTTATTCCCATGATATATACAATATGTGTGTGTGCTGTGAGTGGAGGGTTATATATATCTATAGTATGAGTGGGGAGTAAGGGGTGTATGTACAACTATACAGTGCCTAATGGATATGTATAGGAGACTGACCATACTAATATACACTCATTCTAGAGGTATATACATACAAACACTACATATTGCATCCGGTTATATATATATATAGTATGAGTGGGGAGTAAGGGGTGTATGTACAACTATTCAAGGCCTAAGGGATATGTATAGGAGACTGACCGTACTAATAGTTAACCTCATTCTAGAGGTATATACATACAAACACTACATATTACACCCATTTCCATGCAGTATATAGTGTTATTCCCATGATATATACAATATGTGTATTTGTACTGTGAGTCGAGGGTTATATATATCTATAGTATGAGTGGGGAGTATGGGGTGTATGTACAACTATACAGGCCTAAGGGATATATATAGGAGACTGACCATACTAATACACACACTCATTCTAGAGGGATATACACACACACTACATATTACATAAATTCTGTGCAGTATATAGTGTTATTCTCATGATATATACAATATGTATGTGTGTACTGTGAGTGGAGGGTTATATATACCTCACTCATTCTAGAGGGATACACACATACTTCATATTACATCCATTCCCATGCAGTATATACGGTATATATATATATCAAGTCATTAAATTACACGTTAAGCAGAACATGTCCTATTACATGGATCCTCCACTAAAATACATTTATGTGAGACCTAGAGGTGAGATCTTCTCACTTCATGTCTGGTGACAGAGATCATCCATTTAATACATGTCTTTTATATGTATGTATGACTCATTAGAGTCCTGGGGTCTGAGTGACGTCTTGAGTCTGGTGGTTCTGACCAAAAAGACATGTAACAAATCCCAGCGTGTGCCCTTCTCATGTTTATTTGTACAGACCATAAAGAAGTGTAACAAATCCCAGCGTGTGACCGTCTCATGTTTATTTGTACAGACCATAAAGACGTG
Source organism: Discoglossus pictus (assembly GCA_027410445.1). Lineage (NCBI taxonomy): Eukaryota > Metazoa > Chordata > Amphibia > Anura > Alytidae > Discoglossus > Discoglossus pictus. The sequence continues at coordinate 16,740 of JAPZIH010001266.1, forward strand.
TAGCAAATCCCAGCGTGTGACCGTCTCGTGTTTATTTGTACAGACCACAAAGACATGTAACAAATCCCAGTGTGTGACCATATCATGTTTATTTGTACTGATCATAAAGATGTGTAACAAATCCCAGCGTGTGACTGTCTCATGTTTATTTGTACAGACCATAAAGACATGTAACAAATCCCAGCATGTGACCATCTCATGTTTATTTGTACAGACCGTAAAGACGTGTAACAAATCCCAGTGTGTGACTGTCTCATGTTATTTGTACAGACCATAAAGACATGTAACAAATCCCAACGCGTGACCGTCTCATGTTTATTTGTACTGACCATAAAGACGTGTAACAAATCCCAGCGTGTGACCGTCTCATGTTTATTTGTACAGACAGTGACAAAGTGACACCATTAGTTCTCTCTGAGTCTGACCAAGAAGAAGAGACAAATATGAGGAGTCCCCGGGAGATTAAAGAAGAGGAAATTCCTGTAAATATCAGTGAAGGTGAGTAATATCTTATGGACAATTATTACTTACTTCAGTCCTTACTGAGGTGTATTTATCCTTCATCTTTCACCCAGGAAGTTTTACACACATCACAGCTCATGATAAAGGTGATTTTCTCCCCAATAACACAATATCTGGTCTTCTCTCCATACAAAGTAATAACATTTGGTTGTTTCCGTCTTTGTGGATCTTTCTACTAAAGGATTTAAATATTAATAAGACACAAACACCAGATTGATAGTAAATAATAAAATGGGAAAGTCTATAATCTGTTTATATCTATCTGTAGAACCTTTAGATGTGAGGCCTCCAGTTGTCTCCAAGGTGGAACAAGAAGATCTGAATATAAGAGATCAGCAGCAGGTGAAGGAGGAGGAGAGTCCTGGGAGTATCAGGGAAGGTGAGTAAGTAATACAAAATAAGAACATTAATAATACATTCTGTAACGGCACACTTTAACCATAAGGATTTAATCTTAAAGAGGATTAAAAACTGTCTATACATTGCAATAGCTGTTTACCTCTGTAGTACATCAATCAGGAGATATACATCTATTGTTTGTGCAGCACAGTATAGTAATGTATGACTCAAGAGAGCTTGATAAGGGCGGGGGGGGGCCGTCTATAACTTTTGCCAATCATTACTAATATCAGTCAATAGCAGGCTCCTAATTCCTAACACATCCACACAGCAAATGCGCAGTGCGCCAAAAACCAGCCACCTAGTTTTATTACAAAGACAATGTGATGTTAAGTGTTTAAACTCTATATTACATTTTAGTTGTAGCCAGTTAACTGCATTTGGAATGTTGTGATGTCATCTGTAACTGTCATGCTGTGAGTCAGTTAATAAAGTTTGCTCTGATGGTTGATACAAAAATAGGTATATCTGTCATTTTAGAGAAAGATAGAGATAAAAGCCTTTATTATTTTGCCAAGCCTGCTTTTTACCTCCTGTGTTCCTGAGATCCTGGCCTGAACAAGTCATAAATGCTGAGACCGTAAGAACCCAGACCATCTAGGAGTGCCCCTATACTAGTAAGCAGAAGGGTTAAGCGGTGATCCTGTCCCCCTCACTCCTGGGGTTGTAACACACAGGAAAAATACGAACGTAACTTAGTTGTATTTTTTATGTTATTTTTTGTGTTTATTGGGTTGCGCGGTTCGGCCGAACATAACTGCTATATTTTTTTAATTCCCGCATTGGTCAACTGCTTGCAGCCTAAGGCGATCTAGCGTTTACTAAGTGTTGGGTGGCTAAGTCCCACTCATCACCTTTGGCGCTCGTCACCTTGGAGCTTTGCGTTGCGAGGCGAGCCGTCAAGGCACTGAAACAAAGGCGATGAGCGGGACTTAGCCACCCAACACTTAGTAATTGCTAGATCACCTTAGTGTAATGATATAGGAATCACAAGGTTGTGGAGACCAGTAGCCAAGGTCAGCAATAATCCAGTTCAGCAACTTGTAGGTGAAACAGGAACAAGCTTTATTGAAGGGATCAGGAACCAACAATAATCTGGCAAGGATACAGAGACAGGAAGTGCCTAATATAGGCCAAGAACCAGACAGCTGACCAGACACAGCTAAAGAGAGTTGTCACTGATTGCATTGCTTTTAGAGTCAAGGTATCAGATCTCAGGTAAATCTGCGAGAGGCAGGCTGGCGTACCGGTAGGGAAGAGGTTTAGCAACATGCAAACCAGGGTTTGAATCCCAGCAGAGTCAATTCCTCACAGTTCGAACCGCGCAAACCAAAAAACACAAAAAATAACATAAAAAATACAACTAAAACATCACACACAGCAGGGGGGAACAGCCAGGATGTCTGGGAGTGAGGTGGAATGCGAATTTAAGTCGATTTGGCCGAGTTTCCCAGTCAAAAATCACCTGAGCTAGAAAAAAAATGGCCGCCCAAAAATGAAAACGAGGCTACACGACCAATACGCAGCCAACCGTGTACCACTTTCACACATGAATGTACGAGGTACAAAATATACTATTACAAAGGACAGAAAATGCTTGCGAACCGCAACTAATTATGATTCTAAAATGGCGATTTACACAAACCAACAGAGCTATGAACCAAGGCAACTAGATGTGGTCAAAAATGAGATGACAAGGCTAAACATCGATATTCTGGGAGACAACCACCAAATCTTCTACCGTGGTCAAGAATCCAATGTCCAATGAGCTGGAGCAGACGTCTTGGAGAGTGAAGTGAGATGTCTAACAAGGCTGCAGGAGTTGATGCAATCCCAATTGAACTATTCCGAATTATACAAGAAGATGTGGTGAAAGTGCTGCTTGCTTTATGCCAACACATTTAGAAAACTTAACAGTGGCCAATAGACTGGAAAAGGTCAGTCTACATCCCAATCCCAAAAAGGGCAGTGCTAAAGAGTGCGCCAATTAATGAACAATTGCACTCATTTCACATGCCAGCAATGTAATGCTTAAGATCCTACAAGCTCAGCTCAGACAATATATGGACCAGGGACTACCAGATGTTCAAGCCGGGTTCTGCAGAGGAAGAGGCACAAGATCAAATTGCAAGTGTCCAGTGGATAATAGAGAAAGCAAGAGAGTTCCATTAAAACATTTACTTCTGCTTCATAGACTATTCTAAAGCTTTTGACTGTGTGGATCACAACAAAATGTGGCAAGTTCTTAAGGAGATGGGAGTACCAGATCATCTCATCCACCTCCTGAGGAATTTTGTATCTGGACCAAGAAGCAACGGTAAGAACAGAACATGGGACAACGGAATGGTTCATGATAGGAAAAGCTGTGCAGGAAGGTTGTATATTGTCACCTTATTTATTCAACTACATCATGCGTAAGGCCGGGCTGGATGAATCCAAAGCCGGAATCAATATTGCTGGAAGGAATATCACAGCGGGACAGTGTCAGTAACTGCAGGCCGTGCTCTTAGCAGCACTAATGGGGAGATTGTTAGTTTACAGAAACACCCACCCAGTAACAGACATAAAAAATGACAGCCTGCAGCAGGCAATAATTGCACGTAGAAGTTGCAATATGTAAAGTTTCTGTTTATACAGTATTTCTTTTTTTCTTTTAAATATCATTTTTCAGACCATTATATTTAGCTAGACAAAAGACCATAATTGACAATAATTGGTTGGCACTGGATCACACTGCACTCTACAGACATTTAAACATATTTTGCTTCATTTTCGTGTGATTACAAAATATGTTGTGTTTTCATAAGGGGTTAACTTCCACTAAATTAATAGACTAAGCTAAATCATTTTTGGTCTCATATTAACTGCAAATTGGTTAGGTTAGGTATATACCAACTAATCATTTCCATTTAGAAGTATGTTAAAGCTGTCAGAATTTACTCCTGGTGCTTTTGTTTTCAACAGATTCATCCAAAATTTGGAATACCCTTGGAGAAGACCACATTTCTCAGACAGTAGAAAAACCATTTGCATGTACTGAATGTGATAAATGTTTCAGTCAGCTCTCAGCTCTTCATACGCATAAGTGGACTCATACAGGAGAAAAACCCTTTCCATGTTCTGAATGTGGGAAATGTTTCAGTCATCTCTCAGATCTTAGTAAACATAATAGGACTCATAGAGGAGAAAAACCCTTTCCATGTTCTGAATGTGGGAAATGTTTCAGTCGTGTCTCAGATCTTAATAACCATAAGAGGACTCATACAGGAGAAAAACCCTTTCCATGTTCTGAATGTGGAAAATGTTTCAGTCATCTCTCAGCTCTTCGTACACATAAGAGGACTCATACAGGAGAAAAACCCTTTCCATGTTCTGAATGTGGGAAATGTTTCATTCAGCTCTCAGTTCTTAATAGCCATAAGATGACTCATACAGGAGAAAAACCTTTTCCATGTTCTGAATGTGGAAAAAAATTTAGTCAGGCCTCACATCTTAATACATATAAGATGATTCATACAGGAGAAAAACCCTTTCCATGTTCTGAATGTGAGAAATGTTTTACTCGGCTGTCAGCTCTTAATACACATAAGAGGACTCATACAGGAGAAAAACCTTTTCCATGTTCTGAATGTGGGAAATGTTTCAGTCAGCGCTCCGCTCTTAATGGCCATAAAATGACTCATACAGGAGAAAAACCTTTTTCATGTTCTGAATGTGGAAAATCTTTCAGGCTGGCTTCACATCTTAATAGACATAAGATGACTCATACAGGAGAAAAAACATTTTCCATGTTCTGAATGTGGGAAATGTTTCAGTCAGGCCTCATAGCTTAATACACATAAGATGACTCATCCAGGAGAAAAAACATTTTCCATGTTCTGAATGTGGGAAATGTTTCAGTCGTCTCTCTGTACTTAATAAACATAAGAGGACTCATACAGGAGAAGAAACTTTTTTTATGTACTGAATGTGAGAAATGTTTCAGTCACTCATAGCTCAAGCAACATAGTCAGATTTGAAATAACACAAGAAAACTCACATAGGATAAAGACCATTTGTATGTATGGGATGTGGGGAATGTTTAATATGAGTCCGTCATTACACATCAAAATGACGCATCATGCAATTCTATTAAGATCATATAAATGTAATTGTTCAAAAACATTAGCAAGGTCATAAAGATCTATGGATATCTGAGTTGAAAATCACATTCATAGAACTTTTCAGCAGTAAGCTCTACTAATGTATCAGCTTGTATTATTACAATACATGATATGAGGCTGGACTGTGCATGGCTGCTATCTGCTTGGCTACCAATAACCTTTCGATTTAAGGGATCCAGAACGTATGGACTTAGCTCTACATCATCATGCTGAACATTCATAATACATGTGTGAACATGTAAGCTAAGTTATATATATATATATATTTTATATAATCTTTATATATTTTTAACCTCAATAACCCCTGCCATTAATTTTCTTACTTTCTATGTACATTTGTTGCATCAAACAAAGCATTGACCCTATAGAGCTGTAAAAGAAAAATAACAATGCTCTTAGGTACTGAAAGGCTCATAAATGTCAAGCTGTCTGCAAATGTATTCTCTGTTTCTAAGTGATACTAATATGTATAATATGATACAGAATTGTTATAGATTTTTTTAATAATTCAAAGTGATTGATGAGCCCATTGTCATGAAGAATTACACTTTGTACTGTACAAAAAGAGAATTTTGTTCTTTTAATAAATATAAGGTGCTCATACCTTATAATGGGTTGAACAGACCTCTTTCCACTAAATGTAACTATACAATGGTCATTATAAATGTGGAAAATATTACATCTAAAGCTAATTTTTAATCAATAAAAAATTGACTGAGATATTGCTTGATTTAATTATACATCACCCTCATCCCCTCATTTCCCTCCATCCGCTCTCCTAGCCTCTTCTCCCCCACAAATCTTCCTTATCATTATCCCTTTCTCCCCATCCAATCTCTCTCTCTTTTTACGTCACATTCCAATCCTTCATCATACCTCCTATCTCCCCCTTTCTATCCTCCCTGTGTAGATCTGCCAACTCTTATTGATTTGACCTGCTTCTGTTATGTCCCTACCATTTTTATCTCAAACCACCCCCACTTTGTCATGAAAGGTTCCTTTTGAGATCCCCACTTTTCTTGAAGAGATCTCTTGACTTACCCATTTTGTTATCTTCTTTTATCTCTTTACGTTGCTCATTTTATATAATATATCCTGGTCTCTTCTAGAATTTTGCAATCAATACTACAAGAAACCAAGCCAAGTTGCTAATTGCAGGGTTTGATCATGAGGATAAAGTGCAAATATTTTTACCATATCAGAAGAAGACCTAGAGAAGGCTCTGATGCCGGAAAGGCACATGATGGAGAGTATGGCAGAGGCAGAGATGGATAAAAGAGGTTATTGAAGCAATGAATATGAGCTTGATGGAGCTCAGAATGGCAATAGATGGTAGATATGTCTTCTCAACAGTGTTCTATGGAGTCATAGAGAGTTGTACATGACTGAACAATTAAATAACAAAGTGTAATATATTAGTAACGTTTTCCTCAGATTTGACAACCACAAACAGAGCATGGAAATCCCAGCATCTAGTAAACAAACATAGTTCTACCAGTTATCTCTTAACCAGAAGATCTCTTTATTGGAAAATCATATGGTAACTAAACTAATTTACAAAAAGTAATTAAACAGTAGTAGTGCCACTAAACAATATTACTTGGTAACCTAATTACCAGAAGGCCAAATTAACATACTTACTCAGTGCTGTTGCAATATATGTGACTGGTTAGTAAAACAGGGGCGGAGCCTGACGGGTCCTAGTTGTGAAACAGTTTAGTTGGTGCTGCATTCGTAGTTCAGGAAGGGCTCAATTGCTGCAGAGGTGGGGACGACATGCCCAATCTCACCAACAAAGGTGATAGAGCAGAGGCTGCATCCTGGTTGCTTCTTGGCTCAAAACTTCAGCTGTCAAGACTAGGGCATGTATTTCATGCTAGAGCGCCTCACGTAGGTCACCCCTGGCACAAGCTCAGTCTTCATGGGAGATCCTCCTCCTGCCTCACTTCTAATTTAATATTGAGATGATTAATGTCAGCCACGATGTCTCCCAAACTCCTGTGTTATGAAGAAACTTACCCAGCTCCCTTTCAATCTGCTCCTGCCATCTGTGCCACCTCCCTTCTCCTGCTGGGCAGCACCGTCAATCCCGATGCAGCTTTCCATGAATTCCTGTTGCCTCTGGAAAGTGCTTCTCACCTGCTTTTAGACTACTAACACCTGCTACTCCCACTTCCACTTGCTGTTTAGGAGCAATCACATCCTCCATGCCCTCTCACAAAAAGTTCTGCTGCTGCAGCTGGAAAGTGCCTGACTTACCTATGCCACCTCACATATGTCACTAGGGAGAGTTGGCATCCCCCATGTAACTTCTAATCTGCTACTGGGTCCCATCTGCTGTATAGGAACTCCGGTATCCTTCATTTCATCTACATTCTGCACTGGGGAGCGCCAGTATCCTCCATGCATGAAATCCTGCTGCTGCTTAGGAATGCCTGTGTCACCTACGCCACCTGCCATCTGTCACTATGGAAAATTGACATCCTCCATGCGTCCTCTGATCTTCTGCTGAGAAGAGTGGCATCCTCCATGACACTTCCAAATAAATCCTGCTGCTTAGGAGTTCCTGACTCACCTAGGCCACCTCCAATCTGCTTCTGAAGGAGCAACTCTTTAGCTCCATATCTATGTAAAATATATAATGCTATTCTCCAGGGCAAACCAATGCCCCCCAAATTAAAACAAGCCAATATGATCTTCTTCCCAAAACCCAACAAAGATCCTCTAAAAGTCAATAATTCTGCCCCATATCATTGTTAAATGGGGATATCAAAATTCTAGCTATAATAATAATGTCAATCAGGCTTTCAAACTTCTACATAATACATAAAGACCATGTAGGGTTTGTACCTCTATGACAAACAAGAGACAACATTAGAAGGATTCTGAACTCCATCATATAGCTAAGACGAATAATATCCCTAAGACCAAATAGCGAAATCAAAGACATTAAAATCTGCATCCACCAATGCAAATGTTGTTTATTCGCAGGTGACATTATCTGCACGCAAACAGACCCTTTACACTGTATCCAAACATTAATGGACCTTCTGGAATCATTCAGGTGTGGGTCAGGACTTAAAATTAACATAAATAAAACCGTAGCAATGGAGGCACAAATCACGCCACATTTACTAAATTAATTAAAATCAAAATTTCCATTCTCCTGGCCAAAAAAAAAATATAAGATATCTGGGAATAAATTTAACACAAGATATTTCTGACTTTTACAAAGTGAATTTTCCACCTTTATTTAAGACATTAACAGATGACCTTCAAAAATGGAATTCATATAAACTATCGTGGACAGGACGCATTCATGCAGTAAAAATTAACACACTACCAAAAATATTTTTTTTTTTTTAGAACATTACCCATCCATATTATTTACAAATATCCGGAGAAGTTTCAAAAAGCTATTTGTAGATATATATGGCAAAACAAACACCCTAGGATTAACAAATCAATTATGTATAGAAGCAAAGAATCAGGAGGTCTAGCTTGCCCCAACTTAAAACTCTACTTTAAAGTCGCTCAAATTTCATTTATACCACAAGCGCACTCAACTGAAGATCAACCCTTGTGGGTGTTCATTGACAATCAACAAATGAAACCATATAGTTGGGATAATGTCCTATGGACTCCTATTCCATTACCCTCCTATAAAATAAAAACAAATAATCCCATGATAAAACTTTCACTAAAAGAAGAGAAGTGCAAACGTCAAATGTCAGCTGAAACATTCTCTTTCCCCACTAACCTCTACATTAATAATAAATATTATGAACCTGGGATAAATTCCAAAGCTTGGTGATATACATTTAAACTAAACAAATGTAGATCTTGGATGTCAGGAGATCAAATACTCAATACAGAACAATTTAAAGAAAAATACCCAATACCTTCCAAAGAATTATTTCATTATATTAAAATAAATCACCAAATTTTAAGCATGATAAAGAAATGGGGATCACCGCAACATACGTGGTTTTCAAGAATATGTGAACAAGCCCCACTTACAAGAGGAATTTTGAAAGATTTATATGCAACAATTAACAATTAAGTCCCAAACTGAAACAAAATAAAAAATATATGACAAAATGGGAACAATATATAGGGATCTCTTGGGATCTTAACAAACGGGGGAAGATAAATACTAACCTTTCAAAGGTCTCTATATATTTCAGCTATTTGGAAACAGCCATAAAAGTTCTCCATAGGGTATATCTTACACCTGATTAAATTGAACAAATTAAATCCTCAAACCCCTGCACAATGTTTCAGAAATTGTAAAACCATAGGAACATTTCACCATACTTGGTGGGATTGCCCCATAATACAACACGTATGGATTAATACCACCAACCTAGACTCCACTATTCTCAATATTACTATAAATCCATCTATAGAACTATGCCTACTAGGTATACCAACACCAAATGTAAATAAACATCGCAATAAATAGCTACAATTCATCATGTTAGCTGCTATCTAATAATGGTGTCTTCTATCGTTTGGCAGCTGCCAAAAATCAAGTTGCCAAACGATAGAAGACACCATTATTGGATAGCGAAGAAATAATTCAAAAACTAAACTACATAATACTACGAACAAATGACACATACATTGAATAACACTCTTCCGAAATTCACAAAGATATGGGATTGTTGGATTAACTCCACTCATTCCTTTTCAATTAATTAAATTAATGAAATCCCTCGCAAAGCGACGGCCGCAGTTACTGGCAAAGACCTCCAAAGCCACTCCTTGCGCTGGTGGAGATGAGCGCCGTAGACGCTCATCCCTACGACCCCCTATGACTTTCGGGAGCGAGGGGCAGCATTTGTGGAGGTGGAGGCTCTACGGCGCCTCACAACCGGTTACAAATCACCACACAAGCGGGACTTGGAAAAAAAACATAAACACTCAATGACTAACTACGCACTTACACAAAAATAGACTAGCCGCGAGACTTAGAACAAAATAAATTGCGGACTTACACAAAAACAATTACGACCCGAGGGATTTAGAAAAAATACAACCTTAACGGAAAACCCGCGCACAGCGCCAAACATTAAAAAGCACCAAAAATACACACAAAAAAAAAAAAAAAAACCTTACCCACACCAAGGGTAGACACCCAGGACCTCTGCAACACGGCTTAAACCTCGAATTCTGTCAAATTTACAAAATTTAGCCACTCGAAAATCTCCTAAGCAAGAGAAAAAATGGCCGCAGAAAAAAAAGAAAACAAGGCTACACGACCCTAAAGCTGCTAAATTCCACAAACCAAGTACGGCTTTTACAAAAACCTGTACGACCTACAACAATTAGCAAGGACGCTTCATCATACAAATCTGCCTACCACATACACATTCGACGCCATTTTACAGAATGCGGAAGTACCCAGCTACACTAACGGCTTCCCCACGCGCACGCAGCCTATTTACACTACACACTGCACACATTGTACTGTGACATTGCTGACACTTACACCTCAGCTCAACAACACTGCAAATCCACATGCAGGAACACCACAACAGATTGTCAGCTCTTCAGCACAATGCTTCCTGCATTTATTTCTTACAAATAGGTAAAGAAAGTAATTTATTAATTTACTACTTAGCATCACAAAGAACATATACACAAAAAAATAATAAACGCAATAAACGCAAAAGAGATTCACTGAGCGCCTTACAACGAGCGCCAACGCTGCTCATAGCACACAAACTACACCAGGGGACAGTCTTGCAATAAGCGCAAAAGCAGATCAGTGCCGACCTCACAATGACAGCAAAAGCGCCTCTAATAACAAAAAATACAACAACCAAGAGGCTCGCAATGAGCACCGAAGGATGTCAGACCACCACAAAAATAATGTCTGTGCCAAACACCATTCCTTGACCTACAATTCTATTGCCGTCATTTTTTGACGGGCAATTCGCTAGTTACAATAAAAATGGAAAACGGAAAAAGATGTTGAAGGAATTGCCATGTTGTTCATGCTTTAGACTAGGCCAAATAAAAGAATGTTTTACTCAGTAGATTGCACTGTTTTGACCTGTAAGTAATACTTTATTACTTAACTGAAATTGACATTGATGATAATAAAAACGATTGAAACAAAAAAAAATGTATATTCAAATTAAAATGTATATGACATAATTGTACACATCATCACATACATCACATATAAAGCTTTTCTTTTAATAATATATTTCGTCAAGTTTATCTTTGCTTGATGTTGGCCTTAATATGTTTCAGAAAAGCCATATAATATCCTACTCTGCTCCACATACTCTACTTTCACATGTTCGATGCTTGTCTAATTGTATGATGGTACCAATGCTCAACATTTTATAAAAGCCTATTGTTACAACCATCCGTAAAGGCCGTAAAATGCCTCAATATTGGTTGGATTTGAGGCCTGAGATTTTCTCACTTCTCATACAACTAAGGGGTTAATAATACTACCTTCTATGAACCCAGATATCCCAGATATCCCTCAGAATATTCCCTTAATACCTGCTAACCTCAATGAACTGGATATCACCCAGGATTCCCCTTAATACATTCAAACCCCTATGAGCTTGGGTATCCCCTGAATGGCACCAACTATCAACTACCATGGGGATCCGTATGGACTTCCTATGTAATTTAAAAAAATAACCATGAGGTCTCTGTCGAGCCCCATGGTACCTAATATAAATCCCTATACCATGGGGTTCTTAATAATCCCCATGATATACTAAGCTATGACCATGGAGGTACTTATGGATCTCGATGGCACCTAAAGTTAATCCTTATACCATGGGGTCTTCAAGGACATTTATGTCAATCTTCCTACCACCACATGGGTCCCAGATTGAAATATATGCAATCTGATTGGCTAGACTTTTATATAAATACAGACATGAGAGTGGGAGCATGCCACAGAGGTCCTTTATCTATTTAACCCTTAACCTCCATAACATCTAAAAATTAACCCTATACCATGGGGGTCCTTAAAGAAACCCAATGGCATTAACAATTAACCCTAAGTACCATGGGAGTCATTAAAGGTTAGGTAATTAATATGTTAATTACATATAGCCACAAATTAAAACCAATTTTGATTCAATTGTTAAATTTGACAGTCCACCGTAACTTGGTAAAATTGATCATTGTTGCCTATCCATGTAGCATTGGAAAAAAGGCTAATCAAATTTAAAATCATGACCCTAACACATAAAGCCCTCAACAACAGTGCACCCCCTTATATCTCGGCTCTTGTTTCAAAATACTCTCCCAACCGGCCCTTTCGTTCTGCTAACGACCTTCTTCTTTCCTCCTCTCTCATCACCTCCTCTCACTCTCGTCTTCAAGACTTTTCTCGTGCTTCCCCATCTATTTGGAACTCCTTGCCCCGCTCCATTAGATTATCTTCCTGCCTCAAAACCTTTAAGAAATTATTAAAAACACACCTGTTTAAAAAATCTTATCATCTTCAGCCTTAACATGTACAACTGTGCACTCCACAGCTTAATAACACTCACACCCACAATCTGCAGTACAACACACAGACCCCTCCACTTTACTGAACCAATTGCTTTCAATTATATTTGTCACCCTCTTGTATCACACCTAAACCCTTAGATTGTAAGTTTGCGAGTTTTCAATCTTGTGTCAGTGCCTTGGAAACAAGCTCTATGTACATTTGATTTTATGCTCAAAAACAGGGCCCTCCATTCTTTACAAGGTGTTTAATTTGTTTTCTGCTATGTACTCAACCCCTGTACAGCGCTACGGAATATGTTGGCGCGATATAAATAAAGATAATAATAATAAAGATAATAATAATATTGATCTGGACCTTAGTTGCAGTGTTACGTGCGCTGTATCTCTTTAAAAAAAAGATTTTGATCAGTCCTTAGACTGGTATTTTTGTCTCCTACTTGTGTAACAACAGAGAAGATCTTACCAAGTCCTAATGACAAAAAAGAGCATGGAAAACATGACATATTATATCACAAGTGGCCAAAGGATGGCAGTAGATAATAAGTAATGAGATACATTTACATGATCTTAACAGCCTCAGTCGAATGATATGCAAATCACAAAACACATTTACACTATTGTTTATTGTTAAAGAGACACTGCTGACCAACATATTGTAATCTGTATCAAAAACTGGGTATTGTAAATAAAGTTGTTATAGCAAATTCAAAAGATAACCAAAGACATAGGATTGATGTAATTCTGAATAAATAGGACATATAAGCATGGGTGTTTGATCTGGAGGGATGCGGGGAAAATCACTCCCAGATTATATGAATAGGGGACACACAAAATACTGAAATTAAACTTAATCATGCAATACCATGCAGCACAATGGAGCAATAGGTCTCTCTCATGAAAGCTTTGACCCAGGAAGGCTTTTGACTTCCCCCTCATTTTTAACAATCCTGGAGGATGCAATGGGCAGCCAATCAGCAGCAGAAAGAGTATTTACACAAAGGAACACACAATATTGTAATTACCAATGGCTAGTATTCTTTTTCAGGCATGTCTTTTTGCACCAGAACACCTGACTTTTGCATGTATTTTATACCCTTGCAATATATTCAGTTGATTCATATCTTTCCAACTCACTTCTACTTTTTGATCTTATTCTGTTTTTCCAAGTCTTTACTTTTCCCCATCTCATTTTCTATCTCTAAGCTCAATTGAATGAGGATCCATGTCCCTCAGGCTAACCCTCGGGTTCCATAGGGAGGTCTACTAGTGAGTTTTTAACAATTGCACACTATGATTTACCCATTTCCTCTCAATTGCCTGTTGTGGGTTTGTTGGAGGGTTTTTAAATACAATTAGCTAAGTTGGAGGGATGTCTAGATCTTCTGAGGTAGCAGCAGCTTTGGTAGGTCTGTCTCCTATAATAAAAGAAGGGGGCCCTTGGCCAAAACAAAAATGCAATGAGATAGGAAGATGGAAATGTGGTTAAAGATTGTAACCCCATTACGTCCCATTGCAGCTTCAGTTATAAAATCATCTTCTGCACCATCTTTGAATAAGAAGAGCTTACACTTATAATGAAAGCTCATGCAGATGGGGAACTTGTCATACATGTAAGCATGACCGCCCTGAATGTGACACAAATCATCTACATGTTTGTTGCTTCAGGAAGCGCAGGACCCAAAAGTTAGGGAACTCAGCTGCAAATGGGGACAACCCTGGTGTCCCTACGAATGTAAACTCGGGTACAAGGGAGAGTAGCAGAGGCCAATCTTTTGTTTAATGGTTTTGCTGTAGGTTTTTTCATTCCATTCTTTGAGGCTTGTTCATACAAATGCCCCACACCCAATTTGATAATGGCTAGACAATTTCCAGAATTAGCTTTTAATAAGTTGCTGGTGCAAGTCCCAGGGTGTTGGGTCTATTCTCAAGTGTCACCTTTGGGTCTAGTTCCTACAAAAGAGTAAGATACATTCTGTCTAATACACCACATATCTTAGGCTAGGGGATCTTCGGTCAATGACGGGATAGATAAAGACCTATCTTCTGTAACTTATACTTCATTTAACCATGCTGTGAAACTGAGTAAGATGGTGGCTATTTGCCATAATCCTGTAAGTCTGAAGCCAGTTGTTAAACGTCTTTGGAAGTCTCCTGTACCACTTCTTCCTTTCTTCTTTGTCCTTTTTTGTCTCATTCCCTCTCTCCTTCACTTCAAAATAACTATCAAATGGGACTAAAGAGAACATCTCAATGAATTCTCTCCTCCAAATCTTCTATTTGACCTCCAGTGGGTGTGTATGCCAATGGGACCAAATTGACATATAGCTGGTCTCCCTTTTGTTGTACCAGCCAAGACTAAAACCTCTTCCTTTCACCTTCCATCCTTGGGTGAGGCGCTTACCCCTTCAGCTTCTTCCCCTTCTTCTCCCCTGTTAACCAGGGAAATTTGTTCTGCATGCTGTCCCTGTGTTGCTAGTGTTGGTGGTGGCGGCAGGCGGGCGAGTGGTAACTGGAGAGGTGCCCGAAGCTAAGCTGGAGGAGGATGGTGCATCTAGGTTCTGAGCGGAAGCTGTAGAAGATTGGGTGTCCTGTGTTAGCCAGTCAACCATGTCCTCAGAAATTTTCAAGTTCAGGGTACGTGGCCTCTGAAAACTGGGCATTATTCTAGGACCAAAGGGAATAACAGCACCACGACCACGACGGCCCCTGCGGGGTGGCCTGCCTCTGCCTGTCATTTTTTTTTCGATTAGTGGTACTATGCGTGCAAGCTACTGTGACACCAGATATGAGTGGCACTGTGCACTGGCAAAAGTTGGCACGGTAGACGCAATAGGCCTCACACACACGCCTGTAGGCAGGCAACTGATATTCAATCGATTACAGTCCAAAAATTGTTGTTTTATTTCACTGAGCACAATATAAGCTGTGAGCCTGACACAGGCAGGCAACTGAAATTAGATTAAAGGAAAAAAGGGTTGTTTTTTTTCAATGTATGGTACACCAACTATGACTGGTGAAACAGAGCAGAATATTAGCTGTGAGCCTGACACAGGCAGGCAACTGAAATTAGATTACAGGTAAAAAATGGTTGTTTTCAATGTATGGTACACCACCAGGTATGCGTAGTGAAAATAAGCACAATATAAGCTGTTAGGTGTTAGCCTGTCACACACACACGCTGGCAGGCAGGCATATGCAATTAGATTACACAGAAAAAAATAATAAAATAAAATAAATTATGTTCTAGCCCTAAAAAGGGCTTTTTGGGTTGCTGTCCTTGCAGCAGATATCAGATGAGTCCTTCAGGTCTGTAGTGGAAGCTAAATACACAGCCTGGCTATCTATTTCCCTATTAAATCTCCAGCAGCTCTCTTCTGGTCTAACCCAAGCCATAACTATGCTGTTATCTTTACCCTCCAATTGGACCAATGCCTGCCTAAAATACTTGACCAGCGACAAGTTAGCTTCATTCGTCGGTTTGCTAGACTGACCTGTGCTCAGCCATCTTCTGTCATCGACACGCTCCATCCTGTTTCCGACTTCCAGTCCCATCCGCACTCTTTTCTGGCGCTCCCGGGTGCTTGTTTCCTGCAGAGCTTGCGTTCCCCCTTTGCTGTGCTTGTTGAGTCCTTTTCTTCTTCTTCCTATTATTATCTTTATTTATAACGTGCCAACATATTCCGTAGCGCTGTACAGGGGTTGAGTACATGGCAACCAAAAAAAATGAACACCTTATAAAGAATGGAGGGCCCTGTTTTTGAGCTTTTCTTACACCTGCTCTTCTCCTCCCAGACCTCCTTGGTGAGGCGGGTAACAGAGACCTGCTCAGCCATCCATCCTGTTTCTCCTCAGAGCCTGACATAACTGTAAAAGGCATGCCAATAACATCTGTACGTCCTGTATCTGACGTCTTTCCCCGACCAACACACCCTCATCCTTATCTGATAGGGATAAATATAAGTCCAGCTGTCCAACCATGTCCCTTGATCACCTGCTATGCTCCTGTTCCCCCCTTCGACCGCCAGGTCATCTGTGTAATCGCTAGCACCTGTTTCTTGCTCCAATATCAAGTCCCCCTCGTCCTCTTCTTGCTCTTCCTGCCCCAGCGGTAATCCCTCCAGATACCCCAGTATGTCCCTTCCTTATCCCCTTCCCCACTGCCCCGCCCCTTCTTGCTTCCCGGACCTTAACCCCACCCTTCCTGAATTGCCTCCCAGGCGCCCTCCCCAACCTTATCCAAGTTAGTCTGATACCCACTGGATCTCCCCTTACCCACCCCTTCTGTGGGTTGTCCACCTGTATGGCTCCTAACCCTACCCTGATACCCCTTCACAAGGGTCCCACTAAGCCCACCCAGCTGTCTCACTCCTCCCTAACTGTTGCAGACCCCAAGCCAGGCGCCTTCTCCCCCCACCACCCCCTTACCTTGTCCCTCCGATTCTCTGATATTGCCCCTAAAGACTTCCCCTTGTGCCCAGGCCCGCCCTAAGCGATCCCTCCATGAGCCATATAACCAGACCTACTGAAATGGGCGACTTGCAACCTCTGCCTGGCCGCTGCTTCTCCCCGTCTCTGCATTCGCCCAGCTGCCTGTCAGCTCCTGCTGCAAAAGTTAATTTTAAGTCCTGCATCTTTATTGTTGAAGAATGTTATCTTTATTTGAAATGCACCTACCCACAGACAGCACTGTTTCTATCTTCATGGATCTCATCAGTGTATGGTTGGTTTGTGTGGTAGATTTGTGTACAGAGTAGTTCACTACAACAATCAATCAATATATATATATATATATATATATATATATATATATATATATATATATATAGTATCTCACAAAAGTGAGTACACCCCTCACATTTTTGTAAATATGTTATTATATCTTTTCATGTGACAACACTAAACAAATGACGCTCTGCTAGAATGTGAAGTAGTAAGTGTACAGCCTGTATAACAGTGTAAATGTGCTGTCCCCTCAAAATAACTTTACACACAGCCATTAATGTCTAAACCATTGACAACAAAAGTGAGTACACCTCTAAATGGAAATGTCCAGATTGGGCCCCAAGTATCAATATTTTGTGTGGCCACCATTATTTTCCAGCACTGCCTTAACCCTCATGGGCATGGAGTTCACCAGAGCTTCACAGGTTGCCACTGGTGTCCTCTTCCACTCCTCCATGATGACATCATGGAGCTGGTGGATGTTAGAGACCTTGCACACCCCCACCTTCCATTTGAGGATGCCCTAGAGATGCTCAATAAGGTTTAGGTCTGGAGACATGCTTGGCCAGTCCATCACCTTTACCTTCAGCTTCTTTAGCAAGGCAGTGGTCTTCTTGGAGGTGTGTTTGGGGTCATTATCATGTTGGAATACTGCCCTGAGGCCCAGTCTCCGAAGGGAGGGGATCATGCTCTGCTTCAGTATGTCACAGTACATGTTGGCATTCATGGTTCCCCCAATGAACTGTAGCTCACCAGTGCCGGCAGCACTCATGCAGGCCCATACCAAACATATATACTCTTATATCTATATGTGTATATATGTTTTCTATAATATGTTGTGTTGATTCCCCCTGTATGCATTTATCTGATGATGTCAGATGCTGCCTCCACTCTCTCTGCATCTCTGTTTACGTTCAAGCTGAGGGTTTAATCTCTTAACAGTGTTTTTGTGTTCTTTGTACCTTATGCATTCCTGTCATATAGGGATTATTTCAACTACCTTTCCTCAGTATAGATGTATACTTTTGGTGGTGGGAGTGTCGTGGTCTGGGCCAGCATGAGTGCTACCGGCACTGGGGAGCTACAGTTCATTGAGGGAACCATGAATACCAACATGTACTGTGACATACTCAAGCAGAGCATGATCCCCCCTTCGGAGACTGGGCCGCAGGGCAATATTCCGACATGATAATGACCCCAAACACACCTCCAAGACGACCATTGCCTTACTGAAGAAGATGAAGGTAAAGTTGATGGACTGGCCAAGCATGTCTCCAGACCTAAACCCTATTGAGCATCTGAAGGGTTAAATTTTGTCAAAATCACTTTGTGTTAGCTCCGCAAGAAACGTCTCACTTATCTCTAAAGTATGCATCCTTGAAACTGCTATCTCCCAATTATTTTTTTCAAAGTTTCGTTTATATATCCTGCCAACATTAAACGAGTGTATGTACGTGATCTCTTACTTGTACGAGGTACAAGAAGACATGTTATGATTTATTGTTTTTATGTTTTATAAGCTCTGACCGAAATTGAAATAAACAAAGAATCTGTTTGGAAAAGCTCTGTGTGCGTGCATATTCCAGACAGGTCCCCCAGGACGTCCTGGAGTTTTGGGCTACTCCGGTAGTCAACTAGTGTATCTGTGAAATTCCCCAACAAGCTGGTGTCAGAATCGTGGGATGGATGGGAAATCTGAGAGGTAAGGGTCAGTGTCTCTTGTTATGACCTCTTTTCTTCCCCTCATTTATCCCAAACTCTAACCAGGTTATTTAGGGGAATTTATGGGAATAGTCTTTGGTAGACTTTGGTTGCTTAAAAGCACAGGCAGACCTTTGGTAGGCTGCATAAGCAATGGGATTTCTTTGGTAGAAATAAGGAAAATATAGTCTTTGGTAGACTTTGGGTGCTTAAAAGCACAGGCAGACTTTTGGTAGGCTGCATAGGTAATGGGACTTCTTTTGGAGAAGTCAGGAAAATTATAAAATAATTACTTGATGACGGGCTACCCAAACTCAATTGCTTTTGGCTCGCTTATGAAATGTGCTGTATGGCTGTGCTGTTTAAGGTGATTGATGTTTTATTTTGATTTGCAAATGAATAATATAATATATTGTATTTTGGAAGAACTAGAAGTGCTATGAATCCAGGAGAAAGAGAGGCTAGGCTACTGAAAGCAGACAGCTAGGGTGGGAGCTGTGTGTGATAGTGTGATTTTACTTGTACACTGTAATAAATTGCTGATTTTTTTTTCCTTTCTAAGAACGAGCATACTGCATTTTTCTCAGCCTGGTTATTTTGCTCCTTGTAATTGCTAAACAAATGTAATATTTTGTATCTCATTAGAATCTGAGCATATCCCCTTTAATTTTTTTTAACAAGTGTTAGTCTGAAATTGCAGACAGCCCGTGCTGCATCGCTCCCCCCGGCTTGTCTAATAAGACACACATTCTGTTTCGTTTCTGTTCCAGAGAGCGCATTTTTTAGAAGCTGATTTATGATATTTACCGTAGCATAGTGAAGCGTGGTATTTGTAATAAATTGCTGGTTTTTGTGTGTAAATATATTGCAATCTTTTTATTTAAAAAACAAACTGGAGAAAGTTATTAAGGCACAGTTGAAACAGGAGGCACCCCGAGGTAAATCTCAATGCCCTCCCACTACGGGACACAGTGTTTTATAAACAGAAGTGCTGAGTGAGGACAGTGACGAAAATGAAGTGGAGTCAGATCAGGACATTTATAGAATCAGTAAGCGGACTAGCAGGAAGGAGAGAAAAGATGGAGGGAATAGGGAAAGTAATGAGGAAGATCTAAGTGAAAATGAGGAACCCAGAGATAGATGTCTTAGCATGCAGTCAGCAGAAAGAAATAAAGGAAGAAAAAAAATGTTGTTTTTTTTGTGTGTGAAAAGAGAGAGAGGGGTGTATCTTTGATGACCTGGAAGGAAGGAGAGGTTATTTTGTGTGTAAAACATAGGTCTGCGTGGAGTTGTGAAATTGGATAGTGTTTGTTTTTATATCCTATGGAAGCTAACTGAATTGTCAGTTTCTGTTATTTTATCATGTTTTATAATTTAGAAATATTTTCCAGACCATCCCCAGCTCACATGATGGCCATGGTGCAAATGAGTAGAGACTTATGAAAATATTTTTAAGGTATTTCTAGGCGTCTAAGACAGAAACAAGATAAGAGGTGGGTTACATTATGAGTTAAGAAGATATTTTAGAGCTTTATTAGTAAATGTATATTGACAGTAATAAAATTAGCAATTTCCTTTTAAATATACAAACTGCTGTAAGATAAATTAAGTGATGTCTTATGACTTATAAAGACATTTCGTAGTAGAATTAGTAGTATATTTTTTGCTACTTTAGCAGGAGTACAAAATAATGGTTCATTGTATCTTTTACAAGTATTTAATAAAGTTATTAGCTTTGCATGATTTACATTATCATTTAATTTTAATTTGTATCACCCCTTGTTTATTATATGCATATGTTATATTTATGTTACAGTTAGGGAAAATTTTAGGGCAGGTGTTTATGATGTGAAAATATCTAGTTAAAATAAATGTATGGAAGCTTCTTGTATGATAGATCTTGTATGTTTGGATTTTTGTCACACTTGCCTACCCCAGAATAAGATGACAGCGAGTGCGTGCCTGTAAAGATAAAGAAAAGACAATCATGCCCTGATATATGATAAGATAAAGTCTCTACCAAGTAATTATCCTGATGGCAACAGATAATAACAGATGAAGAAACAGTTACAGAGTTTGCTGACTAAAGACAAAGCCAAGACAGAAACTATGTATGCACACGAAAAAGGGGAAACGTCAATCTCTTGTTCATTGACATGACAATACAATAATATATGTATCTGCTGGAAAAGAAATAAAAAAGTTGTAAGGACCTGTTAAGACACCACATACTCCTTGTCTTATGCCTGAAGATCTGCACATGATGAACCAGAGAATCTCACCATCCAGAAGCAAGTGATCCACCTGTTATGACATAGAGATGAGCGCCGCAGGAGCTCATCACCGGCGAGCCTTGCGTAGCGAGGCGAGCCGTTAAACTCGAAGCACTTAGGCGATTTATAATTTAACTGGTATAATTTACCAACAGTAAATAAGGTTGCCATGGTCTTTAAAAATGAAGATGGTGAACCACCTTTTCAGCGGGATATTAGAATATATCCACTCAATGAAGAACAACCTTTTATAAACAGAAATATATTACGTTTTAATTTAGATCCAATGACATATCCCATTTTCTTTCTAAATGGTGAACTTTGACGGGAACCAAAATTACAATTGCAAAGTTATCCCAATAGTAAAGTTTGTGTTAAATGCAAAATTTCGATGCTGGAATATAAAGTGGCACAAACTGCTATTCAGGATTCTTTTATTCCAATTTTAAGTGGGGGCAAACTCAATCAATAATGGATTATTTATTCCTATCTACAAGTCAAAGCAAATAATCAAAATTTCATAAAATTTCAACAAAATAAGCTTTGAGTAGAACAGTATTGTGGATTGATGGATTATGTCGCTGAACTGGCTACCAACTGAGACATTCCAGCTGGAAGAGCAATCATTTTGTCATCCACTTCCAAATATGCAAGAAAAATATAATGATGCCATTGCTATTGTCAAAAAATCTGTGTTCAAAATCAAACTCAATCCATTAATACATGATATAACTAAAGCAGTTATTTGGAAAATGTGTGGCTTTTGTTTATATCATTGAATTTCAAAAAAGAGGACTGCCACATGCTCACATACTTTTAATCCTGCAGGAAAAAGATGTTAAATACTGCAGAGAGAGTGGATTCTGTCATTACTGCTGAATTGCCAGATCCAGAAAAATATTCAAAACTATTTGAGATTGTGACATACAGAATGATTCATGGGCCATGTGGAGATATGAATCCTAATTCACCATGTATGGAAAATAAAAAATGTACAAAATAATTTCCTAAACAATTTCAAATGCAAACTTATGCTAATTGTGATGGATACCCTTTGTATAAAAGAAGACAAGAACAAACAGCTATTATCCGTGGACAAAAGGTTGATAATAGATTTGTCGTTCCATACAATCCACATTTGCTCATGAAGTACAATGCACACATAAATGTTGAGGCTTGCACTTCTATTAAATCCATCAAATTTGTGTATAAATATATATACAAAGGATATGATGCCGTAATTGTTGTTGTGCAAGGTGCAGCAAACGAAAAGGAAAATCCAATTTTACATGACGAACATTCAAATTATTTAGCTGCTTGCTATGTCAGTGCTCCCGAAGCAATGTGGTGGCCTCTGAAATTTGAGATACATGTTCGGTCACATGCTGTGTATCGATTAGCTGTACATTTGCCACAAAGTCAGTTTGTTTGCTTTACTGCAGGCAATGAAAGAACTGCCTTAGCTCAAAATGAATACAGAGATACAACACTTACTGCATAGTTTAAATTAAACTGCCAGGATATGCAGGCCAGACAATTTTTATACATTGAGATGCCATATCACTATATATTTGTAAATGGTCTATATCGACAACGAAAAAGAGATACGCATAAAATTATACCACTAATTTATACCGTCAGTCCAAGAGACATTGAACGTTTCACTTTAAGATTACTTCTTTTAAATGTTCCCAGTGCACAACGTTTTGAATATTTACGCACAGTGAATGACATAGTTTATGAGACTTTCCTATTAGCTGCAAGACATCAAAACTTCATAGCAGATGATACAGAATGGGAGAGGTGTCTGGAAGAAGCAGCACTATGTCAAATGGCAAAGCAAATGAGAGAACAATTTGCATCTTTTGCAATGTATCTGATGCATTTACTTTGTGGGAAACATTTAAATTAAATATGTCCTAAGACTTCTTGAAATGTTACAATGAGCCAATAGCACTGTTAAAAACTTTAATGGAAATTCAAGAATTATTTCTTGCTCATGGATTAAATTGTGCAAGTTTTAATTTGCCTTATCCAGGACTTATTGATGACATCAACTTTGATGATTATGACACTGAGCTAAGAAAATGAAAAATAGAAGAAAATGTAGCAACTTTAAATACTTTTCAATTACAAGCATTTAATGCCATTACAAATGCTACAGATGATGAAATGGTCAAAGACCTTATTTATGTCTAGATGGCCCTGGTGGATCAGGAAAAACTTATCTGTACAATTGTTTGATGAGTTACATTCGAGCACAGGGTCAGATAGTAATGCCATTTGCAATAACTGGAAATGCCGCACTTTTGTTAGAAGGTGGTAGAACTGTGCATAGTGGATTTAAACTGCCAGTTCCCATTTTAGAAACATCAGTGTCAGAGTGAATTCTTTACAAGCAAAAACATAAAAAAAAGTAAATTAATTATCATAAACGAGGCAACAATGATGTCATGTCATGCTTTGCGATGTATTGATAGATTCTTAAAATAAGTGATGGATAATAATTTGCCATTTGGTGGAAAGGTGATGTTGTTAGGAGGAGATTTTAGGCGAACATTACCTGTTGTCCCACATGGAAATAGAACTGATATCATTGAAACATGTATCAAGACAAGTAAAATGTGGAAAATATTTACACATCTCAAATTAGAATTAAATATGAGATCTGAAGGCCAAAACAAATTTAATGATTGTCTCCTTCAAATTGGAGAAGGAAAACATCCACAAATGATTTACCCAATGATACCACTGAAATTCCATCAACAATGGATTGCAAGGAATCACTCATATCAGCAATCTTTCTAAACACTCTGAATAATGACGATTACTCAGACATTGCAAACAAAGTGATATTAACATCAATAAATGGAGATGCCTTGAATCTAAATAACAACATTGTAAAAAGCTTCAATGCACCACAAAAGAATTATTACAGTGCAGATTCAGTGCTGGCTGATGATAAAGACAATGAACCAAATTTTAGTATAGAATTTATAAATTCTTTAACCCCATCTGGAATGCCACCACATGTTTTGCAATTGAAAAAAGGGGCAATTGTCATGCTATTGAGAAACATGAATCCAAAAAAAGGACTTTGCAATGGGACCAGATTAATTGTGCATGATTTAAAAGATAATTTTATACATGCAGAAATTATGACTGGGACCCATAAAGGTGAACAAGTTTTTATACCAAGAATTGATTTAGCTCCAAGTGAGAGTGGTTTGCCTTTTGTCCTTCAAAGGAGACAATTTCCAATTATCATGGCATTTGCCATGACCATCAATAAATCCCAAGGACAAACTATTAAGACTGTGGGTATTTTTTTTACAAGAACCTGTTTTTGCACATGGACACGTCTATGTTGCTTTTTCAAGGTGCACAAATTAAAGTTTCAGTTGAAGACAATCCCAGCCAGGGTGATCTACTACACAATGGACGTATTTTTACAAAAAATATGGTGTACTACGAGGTTTTGTAATCAAATAGAATAGTGGTTTCATTTGAAGGAAGAAATTGAAGGTCACTTGACCTCTTCTTAGAGGAACACTATTTCAGTTACAAAAATATGTCGACAATTTCAGAAAAATACAGTAATAACAAACAAAAAAGGAAGAAAGGAAAGAAAGAAAAAAAAGGGGGTTACATCCCATAGACACAATTAAAACTCTCCTGTGCTCGTTGAAAGGAAACCACTTTCAAGGCAAAAAAATTGAATGTCTTGGAAGTCACTTTAGCCATGATTGGCCCCACAAAACAGTTAGCTTGCATTTTATTACCTTTACTGTTTACAATTTAATATGTTTCCTTCAGGTTTGTGAGCTTAAAAATCTGTCTGAAAGGACTGATAAGTTGATGAATTCTATGTAATTAAGGTTTAATGTTAGTAGCAGCATCATTATTTGTGGAAAAATTTAAATGGTGCATGATATATAGATTATTGATCCAGGGACGAATCCGATTGCCAGTCAATGGAGTCAGGAAGGAATTATTTTTTGACAACACTTTCAACAAATTTACAAAGTTGAAATTAAATTTTTGGGCATTTGCCTTCCTCTGGATTCAATATTCAAGATCACTATAGTTTAAAATAAATTAAGGTTACATGTTATTAACTTATGTTAATGTTTGTATTGTTATCATTGTATGTTAAGAAGTTAGAAAAAATCATTTATTGAATGTTAAAAAACATTTATGTCATTTGCAGCAGAAACATTTGTTAACAAAATTCAATGTATAATTAAATAGAAAGTATTCATCCAGGGAATAATCTGATCGCGATTTCATGGGGTCAGGAAAGAATTATTTTTTTCCCCTTTTGAGACAATTGGCTAAGTTGCAATGGGGGTTTTTACTGTTTGCCTTCCTCTGGATTCAATACCTATGTGCTTTACCAGGAGTTTAAATACACGTTGTATGTAAATGTTAATGTTCTGTCATGGTTGAAGAGACTCATTTACAAAAGGTTCAATGATTTCATGTTAGTATTGTTAAAAAAAATGTTACCCACTGTTTACAATATAAGTTGAATAGTAGAAACCTTCATGTAATAGTTCACAATATGCATTCTGATAAATTTGATGGATTGTTATATTATTATTCAATACAAGACAATTATAAAAGTTTGATATGGTTTAACAGTACATTGTTAAAAAAATATATATATACATTTTTGTACTTCTTTGTAGATAAGAAAAAGATTCAGAGTGTTAGAGAATCACATTGTGTCACAAACAGCATTTCAAGCTTTAAAATGTTATTGACCGTCATTTGTTGACGGGCAAGTTGCTAGTTAGTAATATCACTGCAAACTGTATTGGTTATTAAATCACATCTTTCGTCTAAATGCCTCATAAGGCAATAAGTATAAAGGGAAATTGGTTCTATGACCTAGTTATTGGTAATTGGTTGGAGAATTGAGTAAGGCCATTTTCACTGCATTAACCATTGTGTTTTATTTTATAAATCTGGACTTTTATATGTATGCCGCCGCTATCTGGATTATCTCTTGGATACATATAACAGCATATATGGACGTTTTAATTCACCCCATTGGATTATTTCTTTCCTCTATGGATATCGTCAAACAAGTGCTCACCCGTCTTCCTGAAAGTATTGCTTTACCAACAAAATGTCATCTTTCCTTGCTCCTGCTTTATAATCACTAATAAGTGAAAAACTTTCATTCAATAGACTATAATATCTGGACTGTGATACTTCTGCTATGGATCCCATTATTGAAAGCCTTTTTATCATTCCAAAAATCATATCAGATTAATAAACTTGCAATTTCCTAATGTTTATATTGATGTATACATATTGATGTTCTTTTTATAACTATGTTTTCTTTTGAAGAGTTCTTGTTGGGAATGTATTAAGGTAAAGGATGCAAAGCACTCCATGTGATGTAATGCCTCCATGTTGTAGGAAACTCATCTGTACCGGGTCTTTTAAGAGGTCTTAAACTTCTTTAAAGGCCTTATTATGCTTTTCTAATGTTTCATATGAAGAATTGCAGCCACTATAAGGAATGTATTATGAGTTGCGACCTGACCAAGGGTAATAAAGCATATTATATTTTCACATATTAGTTTAACCATAAGGCTACAGATATACTCATGCTAACGGCTTTTTGTTAGAAATTAATTACGCTTCTATTAGAAGATTACCTTGGTTGAGATAACGTTGTGATCTAAGAGGGGAATGAAGGTTTACATTTTGTCGTTTTCAGTTTAGCTCAAAATCACTTTGTGTTAGTTCAGCAAGAAACGGCTCACTTATCTTTAAAGTATGCATCCTTGAAACTGCTATCCCTCAATAATTTTTTTCTAAGTTTCGTTTATATATCCTGCCAACATTTAATGAGTGTATGTACGTGATCTCTTACTTGTACGAGGTACAAGAAGACATGTTATGATTTATTGTTTTTATGTTTTATAAGCTCTGACCGAAATTGAAATAAACAGAGAATCTGTTTGGAAAAGCTCTGTATGTGTGCGTGCATATTCCAGACAGGTCCCCCAGGACATCCTGGAGTTCTGGGCTACCCCGGTAGTCAACTAGTGTATCAGTGAAATTCCCCAACTTATCTGTTAGTGATGAGAGCTGGCATACTCCATGCAGCCTCCCGACTGGTGTTGGGGAGCACCAGTATCGTCTATGGATTGGATTCTCCTAACAGTACTGTCTATGGATTCTCCCATCTTTTTTGGGGAACTGGCATCCTATATGTAGTCTCCTTTACATCATTGGAGACCGTGGGCATCCTCCATGCCACCTCCCTTGAAATTCTACTGCCACTGCTGGTGAGTGCCTGAGTCATCTAGGCCACCTCCCATCTGCTTTTGTTCACTATTTATGCTGACTTTGTATGATACATCTACTAAGTATACATAAGTGATGGCTTCCCAATTTGTCTAGAGGCTGCTAAATTAATCTTATATATTGCTTTTTTCCTTTTACCAGACGGCTTTAATATGAATTCAATTTATGACAGTTACCAAATAATTCAAGCTATGAATCTATTGTGGCTCCTAAATAAAGTGTATCAACAAGAAAAATGTTGATTGTATTAATACACTAATATGTGTAAGTGATAGAAAACATCTAAAATCAGATCCTATAATAATTGAAAAGCACAAATGCAAAACAATGGAGCATTGTATGATGGGAATGATACCAAATCTTTTGTTTAATTACCCTCATAAATTCACATGACCCCGAGGTGGAGATTACGCCCAATGATCTTTAGGCAACATACCTTCACTTCAGAAGTAAAATAGATAAGGCTGCTCAGTATTCATATTACTACTCCGTTTTTTTTAAATAACAAATTCCCAGATAAAATAAAGCTGCACAATATAAATGTCTATTTGACAGATTGCAAAAATGACCGTAATAGAGTGATACAGTGGAATACAATATACAAATATTAATGCCAAAAACAAAAAATGAAACTTACTATCTTAACCCATGTGAATTAATATATATCCCACTATGTCTACCGTAAATGAATTAATATAACAAAACAACATAGGGTTTCCTGCATGACCCAAAAAAGAGACTCAGTGCTGGCAGGATTATAGGATTACTTTTAACTGAAGAAGCATCTACATGTATATGGTCATAAAATGAGTAATAAATTAATTACTATATATCTATACATTCACTTATATAGGGATAAGACAGTACTGTACAGCACAATGTAGTGATCTGTCTAAATTATTCCCTCAGTGGAGAAGATTCAAGGAATTTACATTCAGTTGTTTTTAATATTTTTTTGATGTTTTTAATACTCCGTTGTCCTATGTAAGTTAATAACTTTTTGTTGTTTCTCCCTACCTCTATATCTATTAAATCTAATCTGCCATTTAGTTGCCAATTTCTCTAATTTATGCAAATAGCTTTGGAGGGAAAGTACTCAGTGTCGTCAGCAAAAATGCAGACACTACTTTTCAATTAACTTTTCATTAATAAATATGTTAAAAAGGCGAGGACCCAATACTGAACACTGAGGTGCCCCACTTACCACATTAGTCCAATCTGAGTATGTTCCATTTACAACAACCCTTTGCTTCCTGTCAGCTCTCAGTCCATGAGCAGATATGTACTGCAATTCCTGTATCACTTATTTGCACAATAGTCTTCCATGTGGCACTGTATCAAAAGCCTTTGCAGAATCCAAAAAGACTACATCCACTGAGTTGCCTTGATCCAAGTTCCTAATAACTCCTCATCGAAACGAATTAAATGTGTTTAACATAAATCTCTTGGTAATTTAGACCATACAGTTTTAGATAGGAAAGAGTAAAGGTACAGAACAAAAAAGAAACACAAGAAAAACAAAATGTATATTCCAATTAATTTAATAGTCCCATAACATTCCTTTGTTAAGATCATCTTCTAGGGTCTGTAAGGTCTGTGTTCGGCCCTCAGGATTTGACTTGTATTCTTCTGCTGAAGAGACAAATGAGCTACAGACTTATATTAGATGGTTCTGTGTTTGTACCATACATTTTACTTTTAAGGTGAAGCTATAAAGCATTTCCAATAACATTGCATCTAAGATTCGGAGTAAACATTTTGTGTATAAGACTTATTTTTTGAAATTCCGGGAGTTCTTCTTTCAGGCAATTTAAGATCTGTATTTGGTAAACATATAATTTAATAAAAGACTATCAATACACATTTCTTTTTTTTCAATTTAACAAGGTATCTCTATGTTGTTTTTTTGAAATAGTGCAGTTAAAGGGTCACTTGTAGTCCTCTATTTAAATAAGGAACTATACTTAAAAATAGATTAAATGTTTTAGGCATTTATATTGCTGTTAAATCAAACATTTTGATACCTGTTGATTAACTTCCTGAGATGAAAGAAGACTTTTAGTACACAGGAAGCTCTATCTGTACAGTGGGAATATGGCATTTAAAACTGCTAGTAGTAACTGGAAGATGTTTACAATGACACACCCTCCTGTGAAAGAGACGGAACAAGCTTAGAAAGGAACATATAATCTTGCAGCAAAAATACACTTGTGTACGAAAAGTTACAAATCTAAATATTTTATTTTCTTCTGCTCTTGAAATAAATATTATCAAAGTATATAAAAGAAAACACACTACAGTGGTCCTTTAGTCATGGTGGGTGTATGATGGATCCAAAAATATTGAGAAATATCTTCAGCATCACATCCAATGTCAGCCATAAATACCTTAAATGACTTTGTTAGAGGTTATCAGTAATTGCATTTCATCGTCTGTGAGAAAACCAAGTGTTTGTAAGAAAACCAAAAACAACCACGGTACTAAAACTTAGTGATTTTATCACATCATGTTCACTAAATGCAATACCCCCAAGCAATAAGTATACTGAGGTACTAATACTGTGGTATCACTGCACTCAGGGGCTTTAAGGGGTTTTATTTGTTACATTCAATACTAATTAACAGTAGTTTTATTATGTTTATTCCATTTAACAGCACAATAGTACAAAACATACATTTTATAACTTTTGCTATGTACAGCTGATGTGGTTTACTGGTATTGTATATTTATTGAAGGATTGGAGAAATACAAAACAATAAATCTTTATTTATACTATTGGAGACAGCGTCGATTAAAAACCACTTTAAAATCAAGGGATTGGGGAGTGATTCTTTAAAAACATTTAATAGTGACTCCTTTATTTGTGCACATTAGACCACTCAATGAGAGATAAATACAGTGTTATAGTCTCTCCTTTTTAGTGTCTAAGTAAGTGCTTATACAAGTATTAAGCTTGGCTTCCTTGCTTTTTGTATATATATATCTCAAAGAGATTTCATGTATATATCCGGAACTATGAGTCCTATAAGTTATCAGTGTCATGAATCCGCCAGTGGCCATATTGGATTTGGTGTGAACTATGCTGGGGCCATTTTGTGACTGGCAGCAGTGGCCATTTTGGACTGGGTTATCTTCCACATGCTGTTGCCATGTGGAAGAACAAAAGGTTTGGGGCCCATTTGTTATGGATATATTGTTATGTTGTGGTCTAGGGGATAAAGTATTATAAGTTTTTCCCTTAGCATATTCCCATCCCTTCCATGTTTAGGCTCATTGTAATGGGTGTCATGTGAGGGAGCTGGTGGGATGTGTTGGTTGTATGTGTGTGAAACATTGGGTGTTATATTTGTAAATATGAATGTATGTTATTATATTAGTATGTCATTATATTGTGGAGGGGAAGCCAGTGAATACAGGCAAGCCTCCTTTGTTCCCAAAGGCCTGTTAATCCCATTAGCTAGTGTCCAGCAGAGAACTAACAATGGGAAGCTCACAGCTGGAGAGCAGACAGGCAGGCACTCAGAAACAATGGGATGGCCTGAAGGCTTCTCAGCGTTTGTGACATTTTCTATTATAAA